>BFEA01000107.1:2351103-2365092 GCA_003427395.1 Chara braunii | reverse complement strand
AAAAAAAAAAAAAAAAAGCTGACAAATGAAGACCTAGGAGGAAACGGACGAAGGCGGTAAACTCTGAACAGCATCTTTCTCATCATTCAAAAAAATAATTTAAAAAAAAATGATAAAAATCATTAATTTCTCAAATAATAAAATAAGAAATGAGGCAGAAAGATCTGGAAAGATATGCAGAGCAAGGGGCTAGTATGAACAGATGCAAATCTGCCTCCTCCATCCACGTGCCTTCTCCATCCACGTGCCTTCCAACAGTCAATTAGAGGACGACGAGGGAGAGGAGGAGGAGCATAGCAGGAGAGAGAGAGAGAGAGAGAGAGAGAGCAGGGTGTCCATGAAGAGAGGACAGGATGAAAAGGACAGCGCAGCAAGATGGGTATCCACGTCAATTGCTTCCAAGGTGAGGTGCCACGTGGCATCCACGTGGTATCCACGTGGTACATGTGCCACGTGGCATGACGAGATGATGACGTGAGGACCTAACCTCGGTGGAGCGAGAAACGCAGGGGAGAGAGAGTTGTAGGCTCAGAAGCAGAACGAGGGGTTATGAAGCTACCCCTACCCAGCCCCCCTCCCCCCCCCCACACACACAAAGAAAAGGAGGTGGGAGTTAACGACCCTAGACCCTAAACCAGTAATCAAGGGAGAAGAGCATAGCGAGAACGCCGGTCCAGCAACAAGGATTACACAACTACCGTCTTCCCCCGAACATAACGCACCCTGATAATAAATGTACGCAAGCTATCTTTCTGGCCAGGTACAGCCATAATGAGGGTGCGTTGCGTTCGGGGGAAGACGGTAGTCCCGTGGCACAGAACGTACGAAATAACCGGCATACACAGACTCACAACACTCTCTCTCTCTCTCTCTCTCTCTCTCTCTCTCTCTCTCTCTCTCTCTCTCTCTCTCTCTCTCTCTCTCTCTTGCCCTTTTCCTTCCTCCTTTGCTCTCCTCTCCTTTGTTAGCCAAGGACTGTGCCACTCGTCATACGGACTCAGGGCATGCTCACACTACGACTTTTTTTACCAAAAAAAAAAAGGGTAGGAATTCCGGGGGGGGCAACCCTCATTTCTGAATACAGATCGACTATATACACACATACAGCAATACGACTCTATTTGGGGTATCTTTCAGTCTAAACACAGCAATACTTACCGTACGTTTTATTCGGGGGGAAAAAAAAAAAAAAAAGAAAGGAAGGGGTAGCCCGAACGCCTGCTGTACGGTCAGGTTGCCCAAGTACAGAATGATGATCCTCGAGAGAGGTAGGATGGAGGGAAATGGGGGTGCGCCGGCTGAAAAACACCAAGAAGGGGAGGGGGAAGGGAGGGGTCCCCTGAGGTTATGACAAAAAAAAAAGAGGGATGCATACGGTGGGTTTTTTTTTTTTTTTTTTTTTTGGGGGGGGGGGGGGGGGGGAAGGATACGAGTGCGTACCTCGATTCACGGAGGAGGAGCAAGATGGCGATGGAGGTAGAAGGGGGATGGAGGTAGAAGGGGGTTGTTAAGAGGGCCAATGCCAGGACGTGCAGATGTGCCTCGATTCTGCTGGGAGAAAGGAGGAGAGAGAGGAAGAGGGAATGAGAGGAGAAGGTAGAGCGATGGAGATGGCGGGAAAAAGGGGGATTAACGGAGAATGACGTGGCAGCAGCAGCAGCAGCAGGAGGAGGAGGAGGAGGAGGCCGATGACGAGAACACGTGGCATGTAGAACAACTGCCTGTCTCCCTGTCAGCCACACACACAGAGGCCAGCGGAGCCTCCTCTCTCTCTCGGAGACACATACACACTCCTCGCCCACGTCACACACCAACCTGCGGCCGAGACACCCGCTCGTCGCTGATCCGAGGTCCGCACAAATTCCTCATCTGGACTTGTTCGCGGCCAGGTGCAGATCATGCACCTGCGCATGTGCACCAAAACGTGCAGATGATCACGCAGGTGGTCCCACTTATTACCTGGATGGATTCTTCTTTCTGCACCGTTGATTTCGAAAACCCACAAAGAGAACAACACGGCGCATGTCGACCGTCTGCTTTCTCCCTCTGTCAGCGCTACTCACACTGGGGGCCTCGCCCACCCCTCCCGACGTCCACAAAAGACAAACTTCTGGTGTATCTCTCCATGTTCTCGGGAACGATTCATTCTCATTTTCATTTTGTTTTGCACATTTGGTGAGTGCTAGAGCGAGGCCCCTACGCTCTCAGCTAACTCACGCTTACCCTTCTTCCCCCGAACACAACGCACCCTCATTTTGACTGTATCGGGCCGGAAACATACCTGATATACGTTCATTTTCAGGGTGCGTTATGTTCGGGGGAAGACGGGTAGGTAGACGCCGCCAACAGCAGTCAGCAACCGAGGCAGCCGTCAGGTGGAGCCCGACCTTCGCCAGCCGAGGGCCATACCCACCGCTGCCCAACCCCCCTTTTTTTGGTCCGATTTGAAGAGCGTTGATGAGCCCGACCTTCGCCAGCCGAGGGCCATACCCACCGCTGCCCAAAACCCCTTTTTTGGTCCGATTTGAAGAGCGGTGATGCACCTGGTCCTGTTCACGTCCAGGCAGATCATGCACTCGCGCATGCCTGTTCGGGGGCTGGTCGCACTCACTTGGATTCTTCATTCTGGTTGACGGCCAGAAGTGAAGAACCAGTAGAACTGGGACCTGGTACCCAGCCAGGTTTGGAATTTGGACCACCAGTTTTCACACCTCGACCAACAGTACCCTGCTTCCCTTATATCCACAGTGGCTGTCACAAGGCTACCGTATTCCCACCAGCTTTTTGGGAAAATTTGAATAGAACGCACATGCATTGTATTCGAATAGAAAGCAGTCTATGCCTTGTATTTGTTGACAACGCGTATATGTTATGTTTGGAAAAAGGCAATAGTCGGAGGCATGCGAACCCCAAAGATGAAGTCAGGGGACCACGATGGCCTCAACATCCATAGGGAAACACAAACATGACAAGGCGACCGGGGGGAAAAATAGAAACAAGGAAAGAAACCAAATTGTGACATGATAGATTGATCGTATGGTTTAAGATGCCATAAATGTTAATCCCTCGCCTGATCGAGGGTGGTTATTAGGATTTCCACTCAGTAGGCAGCCATGGATCTTGTAGCAGTCTTGGGACAATGGAGAGTCGGTAATTTTCAAAATTGTTAATGTGACGTTGGCACGTATGTTGGTGTTTTATGTGTTTTCACCATTTAACATCGGTCATGCAGTTGAAACCCTTACACATTCAAGCTTCACTTTCATAAACATGAATGTGTTATAACCCCCTTCACCTATAAAAAAAAAAGAGGGAGAAACATAAAATGAGGGGAAAAAACACAAATCGTGAAAAGACAGAAAGAAAGAGAAAAAAAATTGAGTTGCTTACAAAAAATAAAAATAATAATAATAATAACAACTTATTTAACAAGTGAACAAAAAATATATTGTTTTTTTTCTTAATTTAATTATTTTCGTTTGACATCTTATTTTTCTCTGAAACTTTTTTTTTCTATTTACTTCCTCGGAGTTGAGGTTTGTCATTGCTACTGTCCAAAAAAATAGCGGCATTCGAAAGTGGTTGACACAGGTCTCATTTTTAATTGGCAAACCTCATGCTCAACATTGTTTTCTTATCGAAGTTAAGCATGGACCCAAAGTGCACCAAAGAGGTGTGTCAATGATTTTTAAGAATGCGGGTGAAAATTCAAGTTGAAACTATAAATTTTAAAGATCAGCTTTCATTAAGTGTAGTTTCACGTTTCAAATAGGAACCGATTAATATAATCATCCAACTTGAATTTTCACCCGCATTCTTAAAAATTGTTTTGTGCATATATGAATTCCTCATATAAAATTCATAAAAATCATTATATGCATATAAAGATAAAAGTTTTGAACGTCAACAAATATAACTACAAAGAAACACATATTCAACGTTGCAAAATAAAAAACCAAATTTAAAGTAATGAATTCTTCATGCTCTTGTTCACCCAAGCAAGATTGTTAATCGCTTTATTCAGAAGGAACATGCAAACACCTTTCGGGTACCATGACAATGTAAATACAGATAAGTTTAGTGATAATGGTTATGATGTTACCATCATTTTTACTTTCACAATGTAAAGTGTTACAGTGTAAATCATATGATAATTAAAAGTTACAATAAGTCTACGTGTGTTATAGAGGTTGAAGCCCAAGATAAAAGGACACACGTGTGTTTATTTTCCTTCTTCATTTATTTACCGTACATAAGCAAACTCATACAGTTAATAGCATTTTTTTCCGTTTACTCTCAAAACATAAAGATTGCGAAAAATCATGATTTATGACGTGTCTCATAGATGACCATCAATTTGTTATACTATGTCAAGTACAACAACTAAAAAGTGAACAAGATTTCAACAATCATAAAATCATCACATAGTAACATTCATCCCCCAAAAATATTTTTCTTATACCTTCTTCATACAGAAGTTCTTTTTTTTTTATAATGCAAATTGAGACAAATTTCTAATTGTTCAATCTGTAGATAGTAACGAACTCTTTTAATATCAAATTGAATCGAATGTTGAAGTAACCTATTCAAATTAAGATTAACTTGAAAAAGATTTTTTCGAAGACAAACAAAGCAATTGATCCTCACATTTCTTCTTCCCATAAGCAAGTTGCATAATCACTTACATATTTGATAATCACTAAGCACCAACAAACTATGAACATAAGAAAACAAAGACGACTAATTAACAATCTAAACATTTATTATACACAAATAAACATGTTGCTCAAAAGACAAAAAAATCAAAAAAAAAATTCAATACTATTTTTTTCTCATTAAATAATAAAAATATTTATTATACACAAATAAACATATTGCTCAAAAGATAAAAAAAAAATCAAAAAAATATTTCAATACTAATTTTTTTCTCATTAAATAATAATAAGTATATTATGTAATGCCCAAATGAGTAAATCAATCAATTTTAAACCATTGACATCATAATGGATAGTCCATCACAATAAGCAAACTACCTCAAAATCGATATGTCGCGCTACTTAGCTTAATTGTTCTGTCGAGTTCATTCGAAATCATTAGCATTTTTTACACAATGTCAACTTATATTCTTTTGTCACTCAACAAACCAATAAACTAAGCCGACTGACCCACTTTATTTTTTCTTTAGTAAAAAAAGAGTGACAAAATTATGTTTGCACATGGGCTACGAGCCGGGTCACCCGGATCCAACGTGGCCAGCCCGTTCAAGGACCAGGGAAGGTCCTAGCAAGAAAGAAAAAAAAAACCTATGTTATGCAAAAAAATAAAATTGAACAACTTTTGCCTCAGGGTCACGTCGGAATTCAACAAATTTAAAATAACAAATAAAAAGTAAATATATATATGTATACAGGGTCACCAGCTTGTACGTACGGAGGTCCCCGGGCAGACCTCCGTACGTACGGGCGTTCGGGGTCTCGTACAGGGTCCGAACCCGACGGCGTTCGGCCCCCACCAAAAAATATTTTGGGGCCTAAAAATAATTATTTTTTTCTGAAGTTTTTTTTGTCCGTTCACTATAAAGAGAGGTACATGCCTGTAAATTTTCAAGTCATTTGGCTAAGCCAAATAAGAATTAAAAATCGTCAGAAATGGCGGTGTCAAAATGTGCTCGCCCACGTATTTTTTCATTTTTTACTTTTTGTTTTCACTTTAGTTCGGGGTCTAAACAATTTTATTATTTTTTGAAACTTTTTAAGTGGGTTTTGTATTATGTGAAGTACACATCTGTAAATTTTCAGGGCATTTAGATATGCCAAAAAAAAAAAAAAATCGCCAAATATGGCAGTGTCGAAAACATGCTTGCGCACTCACTAAATTTAATTCTCTTTTTATTTTTATTTATTTTTATTAGTAGTATTTATTTTCTGCATTTTATTTTTATTTCAAATTTGGTGAGGAATTCGAATGTAATGCTCAGGCAAATCTTGTTTATTTTTTTTTTCTCCATAACATATCTTTTTTTCAGAAGTTTTGATGACTTTTTTTTTTTTTTTTTGGGTCCACGTTCGGCCCGAACGACTGAACACATCCTCAAGGGGTCCCATACGTTCGGGCGTTCGGGTTCGGGAGTTCGGCCCGTCCCGAACGCCGCTTACCCTATATATATATATATATATATTTATTTTTGTTGCACCGGTCGAATAAGTGACCTCGGACCACTCTGGTAGCATAGGTTTGTACACTTCAAATTTGTCGATAAAATCAAACAAATAAACTTAGAAGTTACAAACGAATAATGTCGATTAAGTTTATTTGACACAACCATTTTTGATACTTCATTTTTTTTTCCATTAATGAGACGATTGTTTTTTATGAGGCATGCACCTAACGTGAAATATATATATATATATATATATATGGTTGCCGGCGTTCGGGACGGGCCGAACTCCCGAACCCGAACGCCGGAACGTACGGGACCCCTTCGGAAGGCGTTCGGGCCGAACGCGGACCAAAAAAAAAAAAAATAAAGGTTTTCAAAAATTCCGAGAAAAAACAACGTTATGGAGAAAAATAAACTAAACAACATTTGCCTGGGCACTGTACCCAAATTCTGTACTAAATTTAAATTTAAAATCAAATACATAAAATAAATACTATGATAAAAATAAGAAAAAATAAAAAGAGAATTACAATGAGTGAGTGTGCCAGCACCTTTTCGACACCTCCATCTTTGCCGATTTTTAATTATGTTTTGCCATTGAAAAATACCCTGAAAATTTACAGATATGTAGTATACATAATCAATAACGCATTAAATATTTTTCAAAAAAAAATAAAAAAAATTAAGCCCCGAAATAAAATGAAAACAAAAAGTAAAAAGTGAAAAAAAACAAAATAGTGAGTGGGCGAGCACGTTTTGACACCCTAATCTTTGACGATTTTTAATGTTTTTTTGGCTTAGCATAATGACTTCAAAATTAATAGGCGTGTAGGTTATATCATAAAGAACGCAAAAAAAAAAACTTATATTTAGGCTCCGAAATTGTTTTTGGCGGGGGACGAACCTGGAGGTGTTCGGCCCCCGAATGGGACCCCGAACGCTCGAACGTTTGGGGGCCAGCCCAGGGGCCCCGAACGTTCGGTCAGGAAACCCTGTATATATATACATATACATGGTCACTAGTCAGTACGTACGGAGGTCCCCACGTAGACCTCCATACGTACGGGCGTTCGAGGTCCCGTACGGGGTCCGAACCCGATAGCGTTTGGACCCCGCCAAAAATTATTTCGGGGCCTAAAAATAATTATGTTTTTCTAAATTTTGTTTTGTGAGTTTTCTATGATGTAAAGTACATGCCCGTAAATTTTCCTGTCATTTGGCTAAGCCAAATAAGAACTAAAAATCGCCAAAGATGAGGGTGTCAAAACGTGCTCGCACATGTATTTTTTCACTTTTTACTTTTTGTTTTCACTTTAGTTCGGGGTCTAAACAGTTTAATTATTTTTTGCAACTTTTTTAGTGGGTTTTGTATCATGTGAAGTACAAGAATGGACAGTCGCTATGGGAGAATGAATGTTTGGAGTACAAGAATTGACAGGACTACTCATCGTGGGGTAGCAAGGAACAAAAGAGTGCAGTTGTTGGCAGTTGTCGACACCGGATCGACCGAAATATAATGTAATATGATAATAACATATTACATACAATGAATAATTAAATACAATAAATCATAATTGTTGTAATTAATTCACTATGTTGTATAATGTAGATTCTTGAAACAAAGTATTTCTAATAGATACTTAATCAATATGATATACTTAAAAAAAAATCTTTTTTTTTTTTTTCATTGAATGAATTCGAATTCATTCAATGAAGTAATTCAAAATTAAAATTCATGATTCTATTTTGAGAGAATATTCTATAACGAGTGAGCAGCCATCCCCATGAGGGTCCTAAGTCTGCAACGTGAGCTACGTATCAAAGATTTTCCAGGAGACTTATTGAAACGGGTGCTGAAGCGTTTCGGGCAAGGACGAGATGAGATCTGGACATGGACGTATGATTGGTTGTATGGAGATACTCAGTGAGCTTCTTAAGTTTTATGTGTTGTGAGGGTTCTGTTCCTGTTTTTCCTGTTTTTCCTGTTTTTCTTTTCCTTTTCTTTATTTTCTTTCCGTTCTCAGATCCACATGGATACAACTTTCCATGTTTCTGAAGATTGTTGTTGATTTGATTTAAGGATCATAGGTTTTGTGCTATTTGTGCGATTTTGAGATGATACGAAGTGTAGGCCAGTACGGACACAGTGGGTCAGTTCCAGTCTGAAGAGCAGAAAGTAGGATTGTTGTGTTTGTTTTGTTTTCCGCAATTTGAGTGACTAGAGTGGACTAGGAGATGTAGTGCGGCAACTGGATGTCAAATCCATGGCTTTGTTTTGGAAAGAGAAGACAGGGCTGCGGTCGGATGTGAGGACATGGTTACTGATATGCTTGTTTGGTTTTGTGTAAGTCAGGGTTTGTGTGAGTCATATGCAGATGCCCTGTTGGGTCTCGTAACAGCCTGGCATGAAGAGCCATGGGCTCGAACACACGACCTTAGGTCGGTAAGCCCCGTCAGGCGGCAGGTAGGGTAGATTACCGGTTTTGCGTGAGTCAGGGTTTGTATGAGTCATATGCAGATGCCCTGTTGGGCCTCGAAACAACCCGACATGAAGAGCCACGGGCTCGAACACGCGACCTTAGGTCGGTAAGCCCCACCGGACGGCAAGTAGGGTAGATTACCGTTTTTGGACCAGTACCGATGCAGGCTGGGAAGTACCGGACTGTGGAACAGGTGGCAGGTACACTACGTCCCTTTAGGTTTTAGGCTTTGTTTGATGTGTTTGGTTGTTTTTTGTGTGAGTCAGGGTTTGAACCAGGGTCGTAGGACTCAGTAACAGGTAGGCTACAAGCACCTATATTAGTAACGATTGTACCGCTCTTGGTCTTTTCAGGTCCTATGACGTTTTATCCGCGTCCGTTTCCGGAGATGGTGGCGGGTTGACTGCGGAGGTGGGGAAGTGGCATGCACGGTTTTGACGAGGGAGAAGTAGGTGGTTATCCCCCTGAGGAGGACAGCGTGGCGGCTGTCGAAACCGGTCGGGGTGCCATACCCACCGGCGGTGTAATAATCATACACGTATGATTGTACTGTCTGCAATGTACTATTGGATATTCATTGTCTTTTGTGTGACTTCGTCTATATGACTTCGTCTACTTTGACTTGTGATATCTCAACTTATCTATCAACCTTTGAAGGCCCATGTGAACCAGCTTAGAAGTTGCTGAGCGAGAGTGAACATGAAGTGTTACGATGTTATCAATGTTACCAGTGTGACACATGATACGAAGTGATTGTCAGTCAAGCCACAAGAGGTTACGCGATTTATCGGTGATATTCGTTACGAGGAGTACGTTAGCATCACTATTCAGGATTCGTTAGCGGGTGGTGTAAGCTACCAACGTGACAAGATGTCAAACGCCGGTTATAGGGAGCACGGGCGTGACCCTGATCGGGATCGACAATATGAAGGAAGTGGAGACCGTAGTGACATGGGACATGATCGAGCACGATAGGGGCGTCGAGACTACAATGAAGGTGGAAGGCATTACCAGCAACATGATCGAACTTTAGTGCCACGCGAAGCACCACGACGTTATGTACCAGTATGCTATGAATGTGGCGAACCTGGCCATTACAAGAATCAGTGCCCAAGGCTAATCGGGGAAAGTAGCGCTTGGCGGGCCAGTCCACGAGGACGATCCTCATCACCAGGACACCACACAAGGAGCATCGAGCGGCAAGCGGTATCCGAGGAGCCGGGTTTGAGGAAGCAAGTTGAAGAGTTGGTTAACTCGATAGCCAACATGAAGAGCTTTATTGACGTTGAGGAGGCACGCAAGGCGGAGGTTGAGAAGGCAAAATCGGAGAAAGAGAAGTTGAAGCAAGAGAAAAAGGAGCAAGCACGTAAAGAGGAGGAAGAACGTTTGGAGAAGGAACGACGTGCCAAGAAGGAGGTTAAGAAACGCAAAGAGGAGGAATTGAGAGAAGGGATGCAAAAAGATTTACATACGGAGATTAGGATGCACGTGGGTGGGATGTGCGAGGAACTACAACATCGGCTGCTCGGACAGGTTCAGACAGGTAGTAAAGGTAAAGTTAAGTTACCTAGCTATACATCTGATGTGGAGTCCTACGAATCCGGAAACAGCGATGTGGAGACTCTAAGTGAGCAGACGGGAAGATTGAATATTACGGAGAAGAGGAAGCGAAGCGCCGAAAAAGTAGTTGGGGATAGTCCTCCGATGGAGACCCCGACGAAACGCACTGCGAAACGAGGTGTGCTTAACCCGAAACGACTCCTACTGAGTTGTCGTCTCCAAGCGATGAAGAAAACCCCCAAGAAGTCACCTATTCCAAGTATTTTGAAGAAGAAGAAGAAGATCCCGACCGAATCAGGCTCAATAGGCAAACTTCGATATGTGACGGATAATCTATGCGAATTGGGCTATCTGAATGTCGACGAGCTCAAACAAGTTTGCCGAGCTAAAGATGTCCCCTACGAGGGGAAGAAGATGGAGACCATACTGGCGATCGCGGAAATGCGTACTCAAGTCGCCTACGGACCGGACAAGGAGGAGCGAGAACCGATCGAAGGCATTCAACAACAAACCGAGGTGGAGGAAACCGATGAAGGGATTGGCAGTGAAAAGGACGAGGAGACGTGCAGTGTACATCAGCTGTGGAGAACATGCAAAGCCCTGCTATCAGTACGTAGAATCGGACAATACGATGCAGTAATAGAAGTCGTATATCGCTTAGTCGTCGTTCGCTTAGCGTTGCATGACCAGATCCTGTGGTTGAGGAAGTGTGTAAATTCGTGGGTTAGTCTCTACCAACGATTTGGGGTCGTAGCTTTTAGCGGCACCATCGGAGGAATCTATGTCCTTGCTTCGCCTATCTGCCGTGCGCAATACGTGGGACAGACTAGTCGGGATGGGACTACGAGATGGAAAGAGCATCTGTCCGTATGCAGAAGGGGACGGAAACAGACACACTTGTATAGATGGTGGCAAGTCCTTGGAATTGAATCATACCTACTGTTACCAGTGGATATGTGTCGAACCGAAGAATTGCCAACACTTGAGCAATTGTATATTCAACGATGGAACCCAGTTTTCAACACCAGGGGTATGAGAGATAAAGGTAGCTCAAAAACCAAGCGACTAAGAGGTAAGCGTGAGCGCAGCAAGCAAGCACACTCCTTGCGATGCGCCACACAGTCAACGGAAGTGCTACCCGTCAAAGTTAGCCTTGGGAGTCAGGACGATCGGAGAGTGGATATTTTCGACGTGTTTAAGACGCAGGACGAGAAGGATTGTCTGAAGTTTACTGTACGGACCCAGCGCGGTAATTGCTCGTGCGGCGGTTGGAAACCAATCAAGTCAGCTTTCGGGAATTCGGTCGTAAAAGTGAAGGGCCAAAAGAAAAAGTTATCTGAATGTAAAAAGTTGATGGAGGAGGGAGGGGTACTCAGTATCGAACAACTGCGGAGATGGGTTCCAAAAGCCGGACCCGATAAGAAATTTCTACGGTCCCTCTTTCAGAACCCGCAGCGTATGGAAGCCCTCAAGAACTGTAACTTGGAAGCACTGACTAGATTAATGAAGGCAGCCGCTGACTTCCAGAAAGCCTCGACTACGACCTACTTAAGAAGGATCGTGGCAAGGGCAATTAAAGAAGTGTATGGGTGGAGTATCAATGCAAAGATGGTGGTGAGGTTGAAATTTGACGATCGAATTAGGCTAGTGGATGTCAGAAAGGTAGTGAATGATGCGATTGAAGGGATGGAGATCCCGAACTATTTGAAAGACGTTGCACGTGGTGTTGTTCGGATCGTATAGGTTAAGAACCCCTCCATGGCCGACATGCTATACAATCAGCGGGCATTTGCCAGAGCTGACGTGTCGACCTGTACCTGTGCAGGTCTGCCTTACCCTAGGGTAAACGACCACGTGCAATTCCGATTGCAGGACTTGGAGGGTGTGCATCCCCTCATTGGTAACGCTAACAACATCCCTAAGCGATCCCAGCCTGAACGCGCAAAACAGTTGGCGCAGGAGATAACGGTGGGTATTCGATCGTGGCCGAATTTCAGAGGCGATGAAATAGCGGTAACAAGAGCTGAAGTAGCGAGGTCTATGATTACTACTTGTTCAGCAGGAAGGAAATTTCTTGATCCAGCTGAAGTCAAGAGTTTGAAGTTGACCTTGGAGGGGTTGGTATTGACCCCCTTGGACAGGAACCCAGGGGCGACTCTGGTTCTATGCCCAAAGTTGTATTTCAAAGCGATGATGAGCACGTTTGTACTATCACCTAGCTACACTATCGTTACTAAGACTGAAGAATGTATCCATAAGGAGATGAGAGCGGAAGCAAAATCACTGGATCTTCAGCAGTTCATGAGGTGGGACTCAAAAGGAAAGTTTGGTGAGGCGTATGTGATACCTAAGCACAAAGACCTATCGAGGTATAGGCCGATTTGTCCTACGTTCTCAGAACCTACGGTTCGAACGTGCAAAGTTGCGGCCCGGACGCTCAATTTACTGCTGGCGACATTGCTAGCTGACTGGCACTTCAATCTCAAATCTGTGTCTGCCTTGGCACCGAGACTGGAGCAGTTCAATAAGCACATTGGAAGAAAAATCAACGCGCGGTCTGAACTCGTGTCTATGTCATAGGACATAAAGGACATGTTCAGTAAATTACCGCACGATGAGATCATCGCAGCGGTAGACTGGGCAATTGAGTATCACATGGGAAAGAGGAGATTCAAGGTACGCGTGAATACAAGAGGGAGAGGATGTACATTTGGACGGACGGTGGGTGATGGCCACTGAAAAACTGTGGACTTGGAGCAGATCAGGAAGTTCGTTAGATGGGAACTCTTACACACATATACAAGAGCCACGGGGGTCCTACTGCGGCAGGTAGTAGGGATCCCGATGGGGAAGAGTACAAGCCCACCGCTGGCTTGTCTGATGGGCGCCTTCGCGGAGTTCCGGTTTCTCCGAAGTTTGGGCAGTCTGAAACACAATGTGTTTGGAGTTCGACTGATGGACGATGTGAGCGTGGTAATTCTGTGTGGGGGCAGGAAGCATGTGCCAGTTGAGCAGATTCAAGAACGCTTCGAAAGCTGCTATCCGAAAAACCTGTAGCTAAAAAGGACTGACGATGGTGTGAGCACGTGGGATTTCTTGGGGACAAAGATGAGTGTGGATTTGGTGTATCCTTACCGTCGATGTGTCCAGTCGTCCAAGAATGAACAATCGCTTCAAAGATTTTCCGGGAGACTTCTTGAAACGGGTGCTGAAGCGTTTTGGGCAAGGACGAGATGAGATCTGGACATGGACGTATGATTGGTTGTATGAAGATACTCAGTGAGCTTCTGAAGTTCTCTATGTTGTGAGGGTTCTGTTCCTATTTTTCCTGTTTTCCTTTTCCTTTTCTTTCTTTTCTTTCCTTTCTCAGATCCTCATGGATACAACTTTCCATGTTTTCTGAAGATTGCTGTTGATTTGATTTAAGGATCGTAGGTTTTGTGCTATTTGTGCGATTTTGAGATGATACGGAGTCTACGCCAGTATGGACACAGTGGGTCAGTTCCGGTCTGAAGAGCAGAAAATAGGATTGTTGTGTTTGTTTTGTTTTCCGCAGTTTGAGTGACTAGGTTGGACTAGGAGATGTAGTGCGGCAACTGGATGTCAAATCCATGGCTGTGTTTTGGAAAGAGAAGACAGGGCTGCGGTCGGATGTGAGGACAGGGCTACTGATATGCTTGCTTGGTTTTGCGTAAGTCAGGGTTTGTGTGAGTCATATGCAGATGCCCTGTTGGGTCTCGTAACAGCCTGGCATGAAGAGCCATGGGCTCGAACACGCGACCTTAGGTC
>BFEA01000107.1:2326029-2337280 GCA_003427395.1 Chara braunii | reverse complement strand
CCGCGTTCGGCTCGAACGGCCGAACGCCTTCCGAAGGGGTCCCGTACGTTCAGGCGTTCGGGTTCGGGTGTTCGGCCCGTCCCGAACGCCGGCAACCTTGTATATATATATATATATATCGTCAAATAGAACTGCCCGGTAAACCGTTGGCAGAGAGGGAGAAGAGGACAACAAACGAGGGGCTGTGACAAACTGTTTCGTCGGAGTTTCACCGACTCATCAGGAGTATATATATATATCGTCAAATAGAACTGCTCGGTAAACCGTAGGCATATATATACAAGGTTGCCGGCGTTCGGGACGGGCCGAACACCCGAACCCGAACGCCCGAACGTTTGGGACCCCCTCTCAACCCGTTCGGACGTTCGGCCGAACGCGGGGAAAAAAAAAAAAAAAAAAAAAAACACAAGTTTTTAAAACTTCTGAAAAAACAATATGTCATGCAGAAGAATAAACTAAACAACATTTGCCTTAACAGTACATCCAAATTCTTTACCAAATTTGAAATAAAAATCAAATACAAAAAATAAATAATATTAATGAAAATAAGAAAAAATAAAACGAGAATGATTGCATGGGCGAGCAAGTTTTTGACACCGCCGTCTTTGGCAACTTTTCATTTTTTTTTGGCTTTGTCAACTGCCATGAAATTTTATACATATGTATGTTACATAATAGAAAACTTACAAATAAAGTTTGAAAAAATAATAAGTTTTTTCAGACCCCGAAATAAAGGAAAAACAAAAAATGAAAAAGAAAAAAAACAAATTAGTAAATGGGAAAGCAAGTTTTGACACCACCATCTTTGCCGATTTTTCATTATTGTTTGGCCCCACAGAATGACTTCAAAATTGAGAGACAGGTAGCTTACATAACAGACAACTCAAAAAAAAAAAAAAAATTTAGGTACCACAATAATTTTTTGCGGGGTCCGATTCCCTTCGAGTTCGGGCCCCGTACGGGGACCCGAACGCTCGAACGTTCGCGGGTCAGCTTAGGGGCCTCCGTACGTTCGGCCTGGCAACTCTGTATATATATATATATATATTTTTTTTTTGGCCTGGCCAGGCAAGTGGACCTAGACGACTCTAGTGCCCTCGCTGAATTTTAAATTTTAAATTTGGTAAAGAATTTTGATGTGGCCTTGAGGCAAAAGTGTTTCACTTTATTTTTCTGCATAACATTTTTTTTTTCAGATTTTTTTTTTTTTTTTTTTTTTTGCTAGGCCCTTCCGCTGGCCTTGCACGATTCGGCCGTCCAGGAAAATAGGGTGACCCGGACGGCCCGGCTGCTAGCCTAAACAAAACTAAAAAATAATTTTTAATTTTTAATGTGGGAAATAATTTCGATATGCCCCTGAGGCAAAAATTGTTCAGTTTATGTTTTTGCATAACATAGTTTTTTTTTAGAGTTTTTTAATGTTTTTTTTTTTTTTTTTTGCTACTAGGACCTCTCCTGGTCCTTGCATTACCGGGCCGTGTGGAAAAATAGGATGCCCCGGACGACCCAGTTGGTAGCCTATAAAAAATTTGAAAAAGACATGTTCTGAAAAAAAATAAAATAAACAACAATTGCTTGAGCATAACATCCAAATTCCCTACCAAATTTGAACTACAAAAAAAAAAAAAAAAAAAAAAAAAAAAAAAAAAAAAAAAAAAAAAAAAAAAAAAAAAAACCAAAAAATAAAAAAAAAAAAAAAAAAAAAAAAAAAAAAAAAAAAAAAAAAAAAAAAGTGAGTGAGCGACCACGTTTTCGACACCGCCATCTTTGTCGAATTCTGATTTTGTTTTGGCGCAGCCACATGCCCTTAAAATTTACAACACATAAAACAAAACACACTAAAAAAATAATAAAATTGTTTTGGCCCTTCACAAAGTGAAAACAAAAAGCAAAAAATGGAAAAAAAACAAAATAGTGGGTGGGCGAGCACGTTTTAACACCACCATCTTTGGCGATTTTTAATTTTTGTTTTGCTTAGAAAAATGACTTCGAAATTTATAGGCGTGTACCTCACATCATAGAGAACTCACAAGGACAAAATAAAAAAAGAAAGTTTATTTTTACGCCCGAAAATATATTTTCGCGAAGGCCGAACGCATTCGGGTTCAGACCCCGAACACCCGTACGTACAGAGGTCAGCCCGTGAACCTACATACGTACAGGCTGGTCACTCTGTACATATATATAAATATATATATATATATATATAATATATATATATAAGAACTGATCCCTTAAACGACCACTCTACCTGAACTGAAAATTCAGAGAGGATTGATAGTTTAGACTAATGAGGGTTACCGATAGCAGAATATGAAGAGCTGAAAGAGTGGCAAAAATGATGACTTCTTTCTTTTATGATTATTTTTCATAAACGATCGTGATCAGATTTATGGACCGTATAATTTCCATTGTTTTCCCCATGTTCTTCTAGGCGTGGAAAATGTTAAAATGGGGTTATTTTTTGGCAGAAAAAATAGGGATTTCTCGGGGGGACCTTCGATTTTTTAAGAGGGGGAAACAGAACGACGGCCAGTAGTGAGGTTGATCAATGACAACCTTCATTGGATCCAACCCCCGACTTCTTAGGATTTCAAAAAAAATATTTTTTCCTATTTTCTCGATGCTGGTGGAGGTATTAGTGGTTTAAGACCTTTATACCCATACAAAATTTAAATCACTCTATTTCACATGTTTTCGACGTTTTTTTTTTTTTTTTTTGAGAGCGTAAACAATCAAACATAAAGTAAAAAAAAAGTTTCATCGTATTTAAAATAAATTTTTAAAAATCATAAAATATTTGGGATTAGTAACATCAATTTCAAGATCATAGGCCTACTATCCTGAAATCCGATTCTCCTCCCTATATTTACAAACGTTGCATATATCTTCAGGTACACGTATCGTCCACTTACATCCACTGTTGAAATACAGACAGACATTCAAGTCCAAATTACCAAAAGAAAATCATTCTAAGTCATCTGCCAAACCACTGCAACACTCTAACCAACTAAGTTATCTTACCATATGGGGAAATAACAGACTTGAAACGCTGACTAACGTTTTTCTCTGTTGAGGGATATAACTCAACTCTAGAGTACCACCTTGACATATGAAAACCATTACTTCAAATCTGATTATCCTTCAAGTTAGATTGATGAAACAAACTAATTTTAAGAAAACTGTTTGAGTTAGAATTTGAAAATAGGAAAAAAAAAAGATATGTAAGAGAGTGATTATCAATCTAATTAAGTTATCAATAACAAAACAATATCTAATATGTGTACAAATTTGCTATAAAATGCATATTCATTTTTTTGTTGGAGAAAAATATGACTCTAGGGTTGACACGTGAACAAGTCATGGCTATACAAAGCTCGAGTCCGATAAAAAAAACTTATTGATGTAATTTTTTATCTAGGTTATCAATTGTCCGGAGACCGGACGTCTCCCCCGGACGTCCAGTACCCCTGTCGTTTTCCGGACGACGACTTTTTGACACTATAAAAAAAAAAAAAAAAAAGTGTTGCGCATGCCCTAGAGACCCCCCACAAAAAGTTTCAGATGCTTGTGAGCATTTGGTGATAGGGTGGTATTTGGGGTAGAGGGGGGGGGGTGCGAGGGTTTTTGGTGGGGATAAGAGGGGTAACGGTGAGGATTAGTATCTTTGAAAATTTTTATTGTTTATTCTACTTGCCCAAATGAGCCTAAAAAGTGGTGGCATACACCTTATGCAAGGTGAAAGCCGCACAATTGTTTAAAAAAAATTTTTTTTTTTTTTTTTTTTTTTTTTTTTTGCGGTTGGTCAAACATCCCGGACGGTCAGGGGGGTCCCGGACGTCTTATTAACGTAACTTTTTACAGTAAGAAAAAATTGATATTCCAGTTTTGTTACTAACTAACGAAAGTAACTCAGATTTTAAACTTTGGATCTAATGGAGAATTTGATATTGGATCAAGATGAACGTTGGCCGCATACTTAACGCATGCAAGTCAAATGTAATATACTGATTGGTTTCAATCAATATATTAAGTGGTAGAAGGGTGAGTAATGCATAAGGACTTGTCCTTGGGTGGGGGATAACAACTGAAAATGAATTTTAACACCCCTTAAGTTGAGGAGTAAAATGAGAAATCCGCCTTAGGAGAGACTTGTGTCTGATCAGTTAGTTGGTGAGGTAATTGCTTACCAAAACAACGATCAGTAGCTGATCTGAAAGGATGATCAGTCACACTGGGACTGAGACACAACCCAGACTCCTACGAGAGCCACCAGTGCGAAATTTTTCTTAATGGGCGAAAGCGTAACGGAACAATCCCGCGTGGAGGTAGAAGGCCTATGGGTCGTTAACTCCCTTTTTCAGAGATGAAATCATGACGGTATCTGGAAAAAAAAAACATCAGATAACTTTGTGCTAGCATCGGCGGTAAGACAGAGGATGCAAGTGTTATCCGAAATGATTGGGCGTAAAATGTCTGTAGGTGGCTTTTTCAATTTGTTGTTAAGAAATAGGGTTTAACCCTAAACATGTAGCATAAACTACTAAGCTGGAGGTGCAAATGAGGCGATCTACCAACTGAGCTAATTACCTAAAGTTATTCCCAATCGAAAGCGCCCTTCTTCCATTCATAAATAAAAGTTATAAAACCAATAATTAAAATCAATAAAACGACCATCATAGACCAAAACCCAAACAATCTTATTTTATTGAAAGAAACTGGCCAGGGAAATATAAAAGCAACTTTTAAATATTGGGTAAAAAATTCCACTGTAAACAATGGCTTATGACCGTTACCTTTACCTTGTTTTTTTTTTAACCACCACCACCCCCGAGTCTGTTTTTATCGACCCTGTCTTTACTGCGCACCGACTTTTGTCGAGCTTGATTTTCACTGTGTGCTAACTTTTGCCGAGCCTGAGTACCATTCTGTTTTTTTTCTCTTTTCTAATACTCTTGAAAAAAAACAAATCGACGTTGTTTCTTTAATGTAAAGAGAACACCATTTGGATGGAATAACAGGGGGATACAGAAAGTATAATACTTGTGTGTGTGCTCTTAGCGATGGCATTATAGAGGCACAATCAAGTCCACGATATATGGAAAGGGAAAACAAGATTTAAAATTGTTTTCAAGACAGAAAAGTCGGTTGGCAGTCATAGTCTTTATTTGCATGCCCTCTGTGACAGACTGTCAGCATCGCGTGGAAAGTGCCCTGCCTCAGTGGCAAGGCAGCGTAACAAAACAAAAGAAGAAAAATAAAACGCAAACAACAAAAAAATGAAAGTTGCCTCAATACTAGTAACATACATTGTTGCCAGTTTGATGTAAGCAGTATGTCCTCCACGATCTTTCCCGACATCTTTCCAACCTTCTTTTTTTTCCCCTTTTTGTATTTCATGCGGGCCCACAAGGCCCTTCTTGCCGAGCCTCCACCGACCCCAAAAACTTCGAGGAAAATGGAAAAACAAGGGGAATTTCCCATTTTTCCCAAGAGTGAGCAAGGTAGTGGTGGTTTAAATGGTCCTTTATATTTTTTTTAAATTTAAACAGGACCTTATATAGCCCTGGATCCATATTCATTCTCGGGAGCGTCACTTTGGTTCCTATTCCGCCGGCAAGACAAATATTCAACAACAACGTGCTCACGCTTCCTTCCGTATGGTCGGAGGACCCCTGAGCAAAATTGATTACTACACATGTCTGGAGGATTGAGTGTCAACTTGCCTTCCCTCTACGGGCCTCGCCACACCACTCTTGAAATGTGAAAAAAGACAAAAATGTGACGGGTGCATCTGGCCATGTTCTAGCAGGATGTTCGTTTTCATTTTGCACAGTTCGAGAGTGGTGTTGCAATGCCCTACCCCGCCTCTCATTTCGCACATTTCTAGCGGGCCTCACCACACCACTCTTGAAACCAAGAAAGGACGCAGGGATGTTGAAGGGATGTGGACGCCAGAAGCCAGAGCTCAAATGCAGATGAAACCATATTATTGAACTTCAAATAGGAAACACACACACACACACACAGACATAGTCCTTGATAAGTAGATGGAGAGTGTGGCACCCCAATATTCTCTGGGCCTGGTTGTCCGCTGCTCGGCCGATCCATAATGTGCACGGACCCCTTTGCATAAATGCCCCTGAGCTCCTCTTGTCCAAGGTCCGGTCCCGCCGCATGGGATTCTGTGGCAGCGAACCTCACAGCCAGCAGAAGTTTCCTACCCCTGTGGGCAGTTGACCTGGCTGTCGTGAGCCCTTTCCGTATATGCCTGGCAACTGTTAGGCCCGCTCGGTATACCCGACTTTCAGGCCCACCTACAATTGGGTATACGGAGTGGGTTTACCGTCGTCCCCGAATAGAACGTACGGTCAATTATGGACGTATTTGGATCATACTTCAGTCCAGAAGTAGCAAAAATGACCGTACGTTCTATTCGGCGGAAGAAGGCAGCTGTCTGCTGCTCAGCCCATAACTTGCACGGTCCCCTTTGCATAAATGTCCCTCTCGTCCACGGTCCGGACCCGCTGCAGAAGTCTCCTGCTCCTGCGGGCGGTAGCAGCCACCAGCAGTCTGCTATACCCAGTGGGGCTGGCTGTCTGCTGCTCGGTCCTTGTGACCTAACCTAACGACCACCAACAGTCTGCTATACCTTGTGCGCCAAAAAGAAGGAAAAAAACGGTTAATTTGCAAAATACCCCCATAAGTTGAGATATATGCCAAGTGCCCCTGAAAGATGTGGGTTGAGCGGAATGCCCTTTTGGGACAAAATCTTTGTGTTGTGCCCCTGTCAGGCGGGTGTGCAACTTTGTAATCTGGACCTCCCCCTTTGGGCCTTGGCCTTTTGCAATAGCACCTAGGAAAAGTTGGCAAGTACTGCGACATGTTGCAAAGTTGGATGGCACCCGGTAGGGGTATACTGCAAAGATGGGGGTGCAACCGACGCCAGGGGTATTTCACAATTTTTTTTTTTGTCAGAGGGGCGTTCCGCTCTACCCACATCTATTGGGGGCATTTTGGCACATATCTCAACTTATGGGGGTATTTTGCAAATTATCCCAAAAGAAACCAAGAAAAAAAAAGAAGGAAAAAAAAAGAAGGAAAAAAAAAGAAGGAAAAAAAAAGAAGGAAAAAAAAAGAATTCTGCTATAGATAACAACGCACTGACAACTTGTTCATGTGACAGTGTTGCAGAAAGGGATTCCATTCATGACTTCACTCACCACAGACCACTTCCACGGAACACAGCGCAGCCCCATTTTGACTGCATTGGACCGGAAAAATAGCTTATATACATTGGCTATCAGGGTGCGTTGTGCTGGGGGGCAGAGAAGGCAGCACTTTTCTAAATCTATCCCTAGGCCATACTCGCCACTAGCACTTGTCTAAATGTATCTGACGGCCATTTCGACACTACCCGGATGCATCTGACTGTAATCGCGTCCAGAGCACAGTTGGAAAAAAGTACCGTTGTGGGTATGCCCACATCGGCCGTGGGGTCGTGTCAGAGGCCGAAAAGAGACGCCGGCCACCAATTTCTTTTATCAACGGCGCGCTGGCCCCGACTTTTCTGGATAGGTGAGGAGTTTCTGAACAGCAAGGCTGGGGCCGTGTTCTGGCGGTTTAAACCACCCGTACACCACACATCGGCCCGCGGGTGTCAGCACGAAACCCGCACCACTTCGGAGGCCGCCAATTTTTTTTTTCAACGGCGCCCCGCACCGCGCGGCCTCTCCGAGTTGTGCTTGTGGCAACAAAAACTTTCTGCAAGGCTGGGGCCGAGTACTTGCGATTTAAACCATCAGTACCCCGCAGGCTGTTGTAAGGAATCTGCCCGGCGAGTGGGCCATGCTCAGGAACCACAATTGGTCATGGAACAATTTTCTGGATGACTATGGACGCCTCCACGTCCAGAAACAGATCACCTGAGGATCTGCACCATGCCTGCACATGGACCACATACAGCCTGCATTCAAATACAAAAGAAAAAAAAAAAGGGACTCCCCAAAACGAGTGGTTTTGACAGACAACGGAAGATTGCGGACTCGTTCAAATTCTTAGTCTGAGCATGTCCTAAACAGGAAAGGATATTATACTCAATTACAGAAAAATTTCGGCTACTTCTGAAAGAAGCACACATGTAAAGCCCTGTTGCCTGGCCTCCCCTTGGTGTGCGAAATATAATGAGCTGAGATTTCTTGTTAAAAAAAAAAAAGAGGTAAGTTCGTTCATGTCACCTTTCAAATGGGCAAAAAGAAACACGCGCGGGCAGATGGGCAAAAAAAAACACGCGCCGGCAAAGAAAACCCTGCGGAGTTCGAAAAGGCAACGGAAGTACCATCGCCCGTGGTGTCCGACTGGGTGTCAATATTTACAGGGGTCGGCCGTGGTGTCAGAGGGGAAAAGAAAAGAAAAAAAAAATGGCCAACGGGTACTTTTGGACTGCAATCGCTCATTTCGAGTTCGCACATGCTTTCTTTGCCTACGCGAGTTTTTTGTGTCTTTAGAGTTTCCACCATACTTGCAAGCGCACATCGTGCGCGAGTTTCCCTACGTCCGGCGCACGGGCCCGACTGTTCCCGCGCGGCGCACGAGGTGTGCGGGGAACGGCCCGACCCCCCCCCCCGCGAAAAAAAAAAAAGGCAGGGGTCGAAACGGCACATCGGAGGCCCCCCGCCAAAATTGTTGCGAAGGCCAACATTTTTTTTTTCGGACCGCGCTCAAGGCCGGACCGCGAGAAATTCAAAACCTGTTTCCAGTTCTTTCTACTCTGTGTGGGGTTGGCTGGGCCTCTTGGGTAGGTGTGTGGTCGGTCGCGGCCATTCCTGCGAGGAGTGCCGTTACCATTTCAAGGAGGAGCTGCCACCGTTCTCAAGTGCCGCCCCGTGCTGCCGTGTTGCCGTGCTGCCCTGTGAGGGAGGAGCTGCCGCCATCGCCCGGTGAGTATCACCGGCCTCGACCTCCCCTTCATCATCCTCACTGCTCGTCCTACTCCTCCTCCCCTTCCTCGTCCTCCATCTCTCCTCCTCGTCCTCCGTTCTCGTCGTCCTCCTCCTCTCCCACAGGTGTCGAATCTGTCGAGTTTTTTTTTTTTTTTTGACCTTTTCTCGATTTGTGCGTATCATCCTTGCGCAGAGGTCGTGCTAATCTTCTCTGTATCGTTCCCATCCCTCCGTTTCGTCTCCTCCTCCAGGTCGTCGTCCTCCTCCCCTTCCTCGTCGCCCTCGTCGTTCACAACCTCCTCCTCTCCCACCCAGGTAATGTACTAATGAATTTATCGAGCTTTTTTTTTTTTCAACCTTTTCTCCGTTTGTGTGTATCATCCTTGCGCAGAGGTCGTGCTAATCTTCTCTGTATCGTTCCCATCCCTCCGTTTCGTTTCCTCCTCCAGTTCGTCCTCCTCCCCTTCCTCGTCGCCCTCGTTGTTCACGACCTCCTCCTCTCCACCCAGGTAATGTACTAATGAATCTATCGAGCTTTTTTTTTTTTCCCAACCCTTTCTCGATTTGTGCGTGTCATCCTTGCGCAGAGGTCGTGCTAATCTTCTCTGTATCGTTCCCAAAGATTGAGAACGACACAGAGAAGATTAGCACGACCTCTGCGCAAGGATGACACGCACAAATCGAGAAAAGGTTGAAAAAAAAAAAAAAGCTCACGAAACGGAGGGATGATTGGGATCGATACAGAGAAGATTGGCATGACCTCTGCGGAAGGATGACACGGGCTCGTCCTCCTCCACCTCCCCTTCATCTGCGTGCTTCTCCTCCTCCTTCCGCTCGTCCTCCTCCTCCCCTTCCTCGCCGTCCACCTCCTCCTCCTCCTCTCCCACCTAGGTATCGAAATTCCGAAAACAATCCAATCTATCGAGCTTTTTTTTTGTTTTTTTGGACCTTTTCTCGAATCGTGTGTCATCCTTGCGTCAGGGTCATGCTAATCATCTGTGTCGTTCCCATTGCGCTGCGGGCCAGGGAGACGGGGGCATGGGTGGATGGCAGGGAAGAAGGTGGAAGCAGGAGGCAGCATCGGCGAGCACATCCTGGCGAGGGGGACGGTGGCGGGAAGCGTACCGCGGAGGTAGACATTGCGCCTGCTCCGAAACGGGGGAGAGGACGACCGAGCAACAAGGAGAAGGCAGAAAGAAAAGCAGCAGAGAAAGCTGCGAAGAAGGCGTCCGCATCTGCAAAGAAAAAGCAGCAACAGCGAAGAAAAAGACGGGGAAAGTCATTGACGATGACAACACCCCTCCGTGTTCGGCTTCATCGTCGTCATCCTCTGATGATGATGACGGTGATGATGATGCCGATGGTGATGATGACCGTGATGATGATGATGATCGTGATGGTGATGATGATGGTGATGGTGATGATGATGGTGATGGTGATGACGGGGAACAGGACGGAGGTTCTGAATCTTCTGATGATGAGGACGAGGTAACACCTCTCGGACCCCTCAGACCCCCCTAAAAAGTTGCGCAGGTAACACCTCTCGGACCCCTCAGACCCCCCATTAAAAAACAAAACAAAACAAAACAAAAAAAAATTCCGCACGGCCACCCCCCGCAAGGATCTCCGCACGGATCCGGTCTGTGCGGGTGCGGAATGTGCAGAGATCGAGCACCCCCAATACGGATCTCCGCACGGATCCGGTCTGTGCGGGTGCGGCTTGTGCGGTTGCAAGTATGGTTTCCACACATGCCGCGCCTGCCCTAGTTTGAAAAAAAAAAAAAAAAGAAGGCGCTATTGACAACATGCCTTACATGGAGTGCAGATGCCTCTCTCTCTTTTTTTTTTTTTTTTTTTTTTTTTTTTTTTTGGAGAACATCAATTGGGCCCACTGGTTCTAGAGGTGATATAAGAGAGCATCCTCCCTAAGTAGAGGCCCTACTACAATGGCCCTTTCTATTGGTGGGGAGCAGCACCCACTGGAGACCCCCTCAAGGGACCCAATAGAGAATATGGTTGTCTGAAAATTTGGACAGCATTCATTCAAATGCCCTCCCAGATGAAGGGGGTTAACTGCCCCAATATAAAAAAAAAAAAAATCATGCAAATGAATGTAGTACTTTTTTTATTTTTTATTTTTTTATTTTAAGCCCTGGTTGTTGTAGAGGTGCGATACTAGACAGCTGGCAGTCACTCACAGTACTCAGCCACTCGGTTGTCCAGATGTATCGGTTGTAAGATTAAAGACTTTCGGGGAACAGCCCACTGACTCTCCCTTATACACATCTAGATGTGTATAAGAGACAGAG
>BFEA01000107.1:2216185-2229452 GCA_003427395.1 Chara braunii | reverse complement strand
CTCTCTCTCTCTCTCTCTCTCTCTCTCTCTCTCTCTCTCTCTCTCTCTCTCTCTCTCTCTCTCTCTTTTTGTGTAAAAAAAATACAAAAGTTGAACGCGTGCCATAGTATAAAATTGCGACTGCGCCCACCACAGATTATTTTCGGAAAAACGTTCGGCCTTTGAAATTTTGGTTTTTTTTTTTTTTTTTGTAATTCCATGTACACTTCTAGAGTATATATCTATTCAACAAAAAATTGTCCTCCCTCTCTTTTGCATGCTTCTTCGAGCCCCACTGTGGTTTACAAAAACGAGAAACAATGTGAACGGTCTCGATGATGGTGTCAATCGTTATGACGCTACTGTGCTGATGACAGTTGACCTTCTCCCATTGCAACTTCTTACAACCTGTTGTGTGTTCCCTTTCGCTATTCACCTTTTTGTACCATTGCACAAAACAACAACTGTACATCTCCGCAACACCCCCTGTGCAAGTGTTCATGACGAAAAACATGGCTACTGATGCATACCATATGTTGTCATTCCCACCTCTCTCTGCAACTTCGCTGTGCACGGCTCTCCCATGGAACTGTGGTGAGGCTCTTGCCTTTTGAACGTTTGCGCCCCTGTGCGTCCCGTCGTATGTGCAGGTGATAGTCAAGTGTGTTTGAGTGTGTATCACTTGGTCATCAGATGGAGGTTGACAGTCGTTCTTTGTCATGAACGCCTTGAGCGCAGCTCGAAAATCGTCTCTGCAGGGAAGCTCATTAAGTATTCTCAACGTCACGTTGCTTATACCCTCCACCTCTAACAAATGCACACCGTCCATCTGGAACCACCGGAGTTATAGAGTTGCTGTGTCGCGCGCTACGAGGGTATTAATTCTGGTGGTCATGCAGTCTGTCACGGATGACCAATTTTCTGCCAACCTTTTTCTTCGTTTTCTCACAATCTCCATCTCATCCTGCAAAACCAATGAGCGTCGGACATGATTCACCATCTGGGAAGCAGCCTTGCACTTGTTCGATGCCAGATATGGTTGTTTGCAGAACCTCTGATGATGATGCTCCCACACATCAACTGCGAAGCTATCGGGGACACCGGATCGCTCTATGCATGTTCTCAAATGCATAAGGTCGTGCAACTTCGAAATTTTTCAATCCGAGGTTTGATATTTTTTCATCTTCGTTTTTATACTCGTTATGAAATCACCTATCAATGCGTCACATACATCGAGAGAAGTCGCAGTGTGGGTCGACTTACGAAACACGTGTATGTACATTTCCATTAGTTTGATGAAACAAGTGAAAATTGATTTGTTTGTCGCACACGGGATGATATCACAAATAATAAACACGCAAACAGTCATAATTGACCGATTTTACTTCGCTTCAAATCGTGCTTCCCTTGAAAAAAAATCACAACCTGTGGCCACGGGCAACACGAGCTGCGGGTATGTCCTCACACATCTCTCACTGATGCTCTGCAACCTCGCATCCATCTCGTGCAATATCTCGGTTTGCGCGATATCCGGCAACTTCTTAAAAGCTGCTGCCTTAAATGCATCTATCATATGCAAGAAAATGTCGTGTTCAATGGTGTGCATACGGTTCGGTTGCAAAGCGAGATGGTAATCTAGTTGAGGATCGTCACCATGCGGACCCTTGTAGAATCCCCAAAGGTCGTTCTCTTGAACATACTTATGCATGTTCAATTCTGACATTCGTGCCTCTGCGGCACGACGAATATCGTTGTCCCCATTGTTGAATCAGTTCGCAGCAAGTTGCGTCTCTAGCGTCTACGATCTCCTGCAGTTGGTGAAATCGGCGATGACGTCGAAATCGTCTTTGGACACTGTGCATGTTGGACAAACACCGAATTTCACAGTTGCAAGGGCACACCTTTCAGGATAGTCCTGTATGTAGTTCATGACGAAAGGGTGGACTGTTATCTCGCCGAACCTCTCTGTTGTAACTATCATGCCGTCATGGGATGCCTCATTTGCGGACCACAATACTATTGACAACGCTTTATGCAATATCACAATTTTTCGTTTTCTAAACGCGGTGGAGTGCAGACCCCAGCCCTTGTCACGTGGCCGGTGTTGAAGCACAGGAAGATACGCAAGGAGTGTGGCGTCCGATGCGTGATCGGCTATTGACATCATCAGAGGATACGCTGACTGCTTTTGACGACCGTCTATATAAGTCTTGTCTGAATACAAAGACAGAGGGATGACATAACGTGTTTTACCATTCGTGTCCACACCCTTGTCCGCTCTGATAACACTTTGGACATGGTGACTCAACTGGCCCGTGCGAGAGCCACATATGTTGATCCCCTCCCCGGGAGGTTCTATTTCGAGGCAAGAAACCGTTTCAACGTTGTGCAGTGCAGCACATACAAGGTCAACGAACGTTGTGCGCCAGTCGTGGTACCACAAAATGGCGTGCGCTTCTTCTGGCCAATCATCACTGCGTAGATTGTTCTCTTGCCACCCTGCAGCCTCTGCCTGGCGGCTTGCCCATGTAAGACACTCACGACTGTTATGAACTGCGATATTTCTTGGGTCGAATCTAGGATTCTTGAGGAGTGACAACAGACAGTGAACATCAGTTTGGGACATGCCCACACCGCAACTACATGAGAAAATCAATGCCGCAAGTTTGCGGGAGCTGTCGAATATCTCTGTGTGTTGTTCTTGTTGTTCTTCGGATGCGCAGTCTGCTTCTACATCGGGAGGGGGCTCAACCTCCTTGCTTTCCCCACTAACCAGGTTAATGGGACCACTATTTGACGGTCCACTGATAACCTCCTCAACTATCTCTTGTGCCGTGCTCCTCTCTTCCACAGCGGACGGACATGTGCGCGCTCGGTGTGAGTTCATCGTCCGTAATGATATGAAAGGCCGCCCACAGTCACACACGTGACTCGTGCCATCCATTGCAACTACGTGCGAGAAATACAAAGTGATGTCACTTAAGACCTATCGCAGATGGAGGATGCGCGTTCGGTGTGAAATTCATGAGTTCCTTTCACTCCCCCCACCCCCGTCCCCCCTCTCCCTCCCGTCGACTCAACACCACTGTTGTGTGCTGCTGACAGATTCGAAGACAACGACAACATTCCAAGCGGTATTAAAATCAAGAATTTTTGTGAATGTTTCGCCTTTTTTTTTTTTTTAACTTTGAGGCATGCCACATTTTCTTTCAAAGTGTCACATCCTCGTTTCCTGAGCGCACACACACACACACACACACACACACATACACACGTGGCACGCACACACACACACACACACACACACACACAGATAGATAGATAGATAGATAGAGAGAGAGAGAGAGAGAGAGAGAGAGAGAGAAAGAGAGAGAGAGAGAGAGAGAGAGGGAGAGAGCATTTAAAAAAGAAAAACAATTATAAAACTACGGATTTGTTGGAACATTTATAAAAGAAAAACATTTATAAAAGAATAAGTGCGGATTTATTGGAACATTTATAAAAGAAAAATATTTTTCTGCTATCATTGAAAGGAACACTAATAAAAGATATTTAACAACACACGCACACACACAGTGTATACTTTGAGCAATAGCAAACTTGAACAAGCATTCCACATCATCAACATGAAAGCTAAAAAGTCATGACCTCCAACCAAAGGCAGAATTGCAACTCCAATCACCCCTTGGGGCCCTCACATTGATGCCTGGGGTCGAAGGGGCTCATTGCAGGCTGTAGCCTCGAAAAGAGAGAGAGAGAGAGAGAGAGAGAGAGAGAGAGAGAGAGCGAGAGAGAGAGAGAGAGAGAGAGAGAGAGAGAGCATATACACTGTTGTCGAGCACTCAAACACCTAAAATATTGCACATACTCCGTAAATGCGTTGTGCAGAATTAATCATGATATGCATAGCCTGTGCATCGAACAATTGCATTCAATGCTGTCCACTACCAATGTCTGTATCACCGCTGTCCACCATGGTCTCTGATGCGCAGTCAAGCCATGTATGAGCACGAAGTATTTCCTCTCCTGTTGATAGTGTCGGGTGCAATGTAGCACCAGAACCGCTGGCTACAGCCCCGTGCCGGAGGCAACTAAGGTCCAGGCCCCACGTAAGTGAAGTTGCGAGGACAGCCTCTCTGTTGACCAAGACAAACCATGACTTCCCCATACGTGACCATCTTTTTCCGTTCGAGCATGATCTCATAATGGTCGTCAATGCTGCGTACTGGAGTGCGCCCTTAGGTGTTGCGTCCTTCAGCACGACACGCAACAGTAAATGGGGATTAGAGAATACACGTGTCAACCTAAGAATCGCATGTGCCCACCCTTTTGACGCTTATCCTCCCCCTGCTTCCAAATCCCAGCAGGCATCATATTCCTCACCCTCCTCGTCGCTACTCACATCGCTGCCACTCACTTTCACCTCATAGTTAGGCAACCTCGCATCTTTTTCATCGTTCCTCACTTTTGCTTCTTCAATGTCATATTCGAAATCGATCAGTAAAGAAGAGTCTTCGAACCCTCGTTCCCGTTGTTAATTCCGTCATTGTTCACTCATTGAACACATTTTTTTCTTCTACCTCCTCCGTGGACATTGTGTTTATTGGAGAACGCACGATGGAGACAGTTCTCACAATTTCTTCCCCTTCTGAAGTGTGTTCATCTGCTGCATGAAGTGCAACATCTGCTTCTCTGACCACCAACTTCCATCCTTCTTCCCTTGACCTCTTTCTGTCCACCTCAGAAGTCGCAATGCTAAGGCGATGCAAAGCTGCCATGAATATTCCATCCCACAATGGAGTACCACATACGACATCCTGCTCCACACTCCGCACCCTGTAGTTAATGAGGTCCTTGCCCGCCAGTGCTTGTTTGTCACATCATGCAATGCCTCATGTACGACATTCTGATCGTCAGGTTTCTTTTTCATGAAATTCACATGTTGGTCGAGTAAAACATACTCCACCCCGTTTGCAATAATTACAGGAAGATCTTGGAAGTCTTGCGGGGGAGCTTGCAGTACGTCCTTCAAACGCGAGAGTACTAAAATTTATGCTACACCGCTTTTCATCTCGTCCTTACAATCTTCAACAAGCATTCCCTATTTCTTCGCCTGTGTCATGAGCATTTGCTTGAAATCGGTTGGCATGTATGTTCCACCCTTCTGCTGCTTTGTCATATCCACGTCCCCTTCATCGGACATCCCTTCTGTGCACATCCAACCAACCACTTTTCTCAAATTGTATGCACTGGTATCAGCACTGTTGTCTACACGCAAATCATGCGCCTCAGTGAACCGTGCCAATAGCATTCGTACTCTGAGTGAATCCTCTCCGTTCGCAGCGATGCTTGCACGGATGTTCACTCTGACATTGAAGTAACTCGGCACTCTCTTCGTGAATAGTTCAAGCTCCCCGTCGTCATCGTAGTGGATGCCCTCCTCCGCGTATTGCATCACCTCTTGAAGAGTTGCCCTCACCTGCGCCGCTAACATCGACATGATGGTTGTGCTTTTGTCTATATGTCTGTAAGTGGAACGGCAAAATGATGATTTAAAGCTCCGTGAGGGTTTGCTTAATGTTGTTTGTGTGTCCCTCTGCTGGAAGTATGGGGTCGTTCGACGCTGCCAGTCAGTACACGGATATCATACGAGGGTTGGCTACTGGTGCCATTTTTTCTTCAAATCAATGAGATCGAAATGAATCTGGCACGCAGTAGTCAACTCCTCCGACCCTGCTCTCACTCTCCGCCCAAACCACTTCCCATTTGTGTCTGACAGTGGTAGGGGGTGTGCCGCGGTCCAATGACATGTTCCCCCCAACCCCCCCCCCCCCCCCCCCCCCCCCAACCCCGAATCCAGAAACACACTGACCACCCAACCAAAGACAAAGCCGCCATGACACCCCCAGCTTCCCAAACGTGTGAAGCATTGTACGTATCACAGGGTCAGGAACCATTCATTCATAAAGCCATGGAGGGTAGAGAACAACTTACCTAAGACGAAATAGTTCTCCACCAAGATCGTGTGTGTGTGTGTGTGTGTATGTGTGTGTGTGTATGTGTGTGTGTCTGTGTGTATGTCTGTATCTGTGTGTGTGTGTGTGTGTCTGTATCTGTGTATGTGTCTGTGACCTCACTTGTGTGCGTGTGTATGTCAGTGTGGCTTCTCCACATCAGCGCCCTGAGTTCAAGCGCTCAGTACCGCAGCACAAACTTTTGTCCTTGTGTCTGTGTATCTGTATGTCCGTGTGTCTGTGTCTGTGCGTGTGTATGTCTGTCTGTGTGAGTATGTATATGTCTGTGTATGTGTCTGTGTCAGTGTATGTCCATGTGTCTGTGTCTGTGTAAGTGTGTCTGTGTATGTGTATGTCCGTGTTAGTGTATGTCCGTGTATGTGTGTAAGTGTGTCTGTGTCAGTGTGTCTGTATAAGTGTGTCTGTGTAAGTATGTCTGTGTCAGTGTATGTCTTTGTGTCTGTGTAAGTGTGTCCATGTCAGTGTATATCCGTGTGTCTGTGTAAGTGTGTCTGTGTCAGTGTGTCTGTGTAAGTGTGTCTGTGTAAGTGTGTCTGTGTAAGGATGTCCGTGTGTCTGTGTAAGTGTGTCTGTGTCATTGTATGTCCGTGTCAGTGTATGTCCGTGTGTCTGTGTCTGTGTATGTCCGTGTGTCTATGTATGTGTATGTCCGTGTCAGTGTATGTCCGTGTCAGTGTATGTCCGTGTGTCTGTGTCAGTGTGCTTGTGTAAGTATGTCTGTGAAAGTGTGTCCGTGTGTCACAGAAAGTCACGGAATATCACAAACACGGGAAGTATGATAGTCACTTCCCGTCACCACCGCAGACGTCATGAGTGTGTTTTAGTTAGGAGTGTGCATGCTGTAGGGAGAAGAAAACAAACAGACGGAGAGCAGGACATGGGATATAGGAGCAAGAGAGTGAGGGCAGGCTTGAGTTTCAAGGTACGCAGGCAACTATACCTTCCTCTGACCAAAGCAACGGCGTACGCTGTAGACTGAATGCTTGGGAAGATGCAGATTTTGGTTCGCCAATTCTGCTTCGGTGGTTCAACCGTGCGGCGCATAAGACAACACACACAGACCGAGAATTAGTGAACAATGTGTCACACACACTCACACAAACTCTACGACACACACAGACTCTCGGTCATTGATGTGTTATGAACATGATTGTCCGCTGCAATTTCGTCAGCCCTCACTCATATAGACTCCCGTACACGCCCATACATACAGAGAAGGAAGGGGAGAGGAAGTAGAGTGTCACAACGCGGAGAAAAGAAAACGCAGTGGAAGACTCACAGAAGCAAAGTGACAGAATACACAGTACAGTGAATTCTCTCTACACATATCGCAGTCTGACATTAAGCAGAATGACGTCACCACCATCAGACTGCAGAAAATGAGTAGATGTCATTGACCATAAAACAAAAGCAATCTTTATAACTAGTATCCAATAAGAGAGTCAAGAGTTCCTGGATTCAACGCTCAACAAAGTATTACGTCCCCTTCGTTACCAGAAGTTATCTGCTCGGTGTTGTCTATGGTCATCATCAACAACACGAATTGCGAAGTCAAGGTAAGAACAAGTCCTCTCCACTTATTCTCTCTGTTGTGTATCTCACAATGGCAGAAGTCTTCACACCATGAGACGCAAGTGTGTTCACAGCATGCATCGTCAACAACCAGAATGAGCACAAGTCTTCACTGTTATGAACTTGGTTGCTTAATGAATTTTATTGCAACTCACACACAGACAATCTCGCACATGCCCATGCATGCATAAGAGAAGGCGAGAGAGGAAACAGAGTCCACACTGCACACAGGTGAAAATAAGCAGCGGAAGACAGTCATGCACAGGTGGGGAGAAGACACGCTGTGTTTCTCACTCTCTGACACAACTCCCAATAACCAATCACAAGAAATAACCTGCGAAGATCACAATTGGAAAGGTCACTGATGATAAGCCTTTCATACAATTATCGTAACAGAGTTTGTTCCAGTATCTTGCCGCACTCAAAACTCACACCCCACTCTCTATCCTACACCCAGTTAGTAGCGTTGCATTAGAACAGCCTCCCAGAGGCAAGCGCCAACCACCCTGGTGAAGAACAGGTCCTGCGATGAAGTCTTCAGTGCCGATGGACAACTCTGACGAAGGGACAGGCAGCTATGGCTGCCACCACCCACGAACCACCACTGTAGAGCCTCGGTCCAGCCCGGCCATACGCAGATACCCCCAGGGGTAGATGCGTTGAGGATGCCTCAGCTATGGCAGACTCAGATGTGGCCGGCTATGGCTGCTGTCACGGTGCGTCTCAGGATGCTGCCTGCAGACCAACACCGCCACCAACTTGTTTGGCTTCTCCAACGCTGTGAGGCGAGAAATGAACTGCCAAAAGTCCTGAATCGGTGGGCCTATCCTATCTATAGACTCTCTAGACCTAGACCGGACTGACTGACCGACCGGTACCGTTGCTGTTTCGGCCTCTCGGCCTCTACCGGACCCGGCTATAGGCTATAGGACCGTCTAGCAGCATAGGCCACTTAGGGTTTGTCTATCCTAGGGGTGGCCCGGGCCTGCTATAGGCAATTAGGGTAGCTGTAGGAATTCGGTTAGTACCGGGCCTTTTTTTTTCCCGGATTTACAGATTTGTCACTCACGAATTTCCTTACAGGCAGGTGTTTCGGTTAGCCCTCAGCCAAATAAAATTACGAATCTAACCCTACGAGTTAGTGTACAGCCTCGCAGTCAATCAGCTCATCCAGCACACAGTTGCACAGCTCATGCAACACACAGTTGCACAACACACAACACACACCACACACCACACAACAACTCATGCAGCACACAGCACACAGCACACAGCAGGATAGCCAGACCTGCCACGTGGCCCCATACTCATGCAGCACACGTCGTGCGCCGGCGACAGTACACAACACACAGCACACTACAGTACACAGCATACAGCACACAACACACTATAGTACAACCTCTGTGCGGCGGCGCGTGCTGCAGAAAACAACAAGTCAATGCAAGTGCATACAGTCTACACCGCACCTACACACATACATATTATATTTGTGTGTGTGCAAACTGGTCTCAGTGCAGTCTTCACTGTGTTCTTATTTCATGCTGTTCTTTGCTGCATTGCCTTTCCACGACGCTCCTTTCCTCTTCGACGACCCCGCTGGAATGTCACCGCCTTTGCGTGCTGCAGCTGTCTTCTGAGACMCCCCCTYCCCCGCCTGCGTTTCTCTCTCGACCTGCTTTGCAGCATTCATCTACCGTAGCTTTTCCGCTCTCTTCTGCTCGTCGATAATGCCTTCATATTTGTATTCCCAGCGAGCCTTGGCCAAGTTGTCAACCAGCCTTAGGTCCTTCAGCTGGATCGTCACCCTCTTGCAGTGGATAGCAATGATGTTTGTTCTCTCGAAATGGTTGATGAGATATGTTTCCGCCGCTTCCAGCAATGCACGTATAGCGTTCAACAGAAACCTGATAGATTGCCCTCGTGCGATTTCTTTCTCGACGACCTCGCGCACGACCCTCATGAACGGCCTCAAAGCGATGCACAAGTGAGTAGATCGTTGGAGTTGTCGAATATCTGCCAATGCCGCCATCCCTGCGTGGTGCCTGCGCTTTGGAACTGGGGCAGCGACTGCTTTTGCTTTTGTGGAACTCCGGAGTCCACGAGGTGGCCTGGATGTGCACTGCTTCTTCTTCTTCTCTGCCCTCCCTGTCACGTGCTCCGCAGGGGTGACACCATCGTCGGCTTCTACATTAGAACATCCCCCATCATTTGCTGTTTCCGGGCCGTCGACCTGAGTTGGCAAATGTAAAATGTCTTGATGCTGCTGTGTTGTTGGTTGTGCATTCGATGCAGCACGAGCGTCGTCATCACCCACGTATTGAATGTGTTGCAGCAGTCCATCTATGTACGTGAGCTGGAAAGGGACACCCAGACGGTCTCTGAATCTCATGCACATTTGTTCACCATGCTCGTATGTCATGGGACAAACGACAGGGACCCACACAAGAAGTGATGTGCACCCGTGTCTGCGTCGACAACAGAAAAAAACTTGTGTTGATTTTTAGGTTCGAGCAACGTTGACGTCGTTGGAGCAACATTCAAAGAAACATTCGTGCTAACCACAACGTTGCATTGTGCAAGCAACCAATTTCCAATGTTGCTGTCGTGACATAAATGTTGCTCAAACGTTACTTCGTGCATTGGCATAGCTAAGTACAACATTGTTAGAGACCTTTCGTATTATTGATAAGCGGATTTCCCAAGATGAAAACGGGTGAGAGAGAGAGAGAGAGACTTGGAGAGAGAGAGAGAGACTCGGAGAGAGAGAGACTCGGAGAGAGAGAGAGAGAGAGAGAGAGAGAGRGAGAGAGAGRGRGRGRGRGRGRGAGGTGGGAGGAGTGTCTTTGTCCATGGGGGAGTCCGGTGTCACTGGCTCCAACCAGCCGCCTTTCGCCTGGTTCTCAGGCCGTTCCCCGAGTAGGGTGATGTTTATAGGGGGAGGGGTAGTTAGGGAGGCACAGCGACTGACCATTGGCCGGTGTCCCCCCGAAAGGGGTTCCGTGAAGTTAAATAAGGCCATCCTGGCCTGAAAAGGCCACCCCGTGTCAGATTAGACACAATATTGAATTCACGTGGGCTGGTTAGTCCGATGATAATACCTCAACGCCATCACTGGAAAAAATAAATAAATAAAAATAAAACAAAAACAAAGAAAAGGAACGGTAGCCTAGATTACGAGCCGGGCCGCCAAAGCCAGATCAGACCTGCCTGGGGCCTGGACCCAGTAGCGAAGTATTTTACCACGTGTGACACAGTTTTATGTTTTTTTGGAAAATACAAAGTGATTTTTTATTTGCATGAAAGTATCGTTTTCTGATTTAAAATGAATTGAAATAGCACATAAAACAATGAAGAACAACTGTGCACCCGAATTCATGGGTTGGTTCGATCTCCTTCACGTAAGTCTTCATAGTGATGTACCGTGGCAATAAAATGTGTCCACGAACACATTCACGTGGGTGAACAAGTAACCGGTATTGGGATACATTCCTGGCGATGTATCTCATGATGCCTTTCGCAGGCCATCCGACAGACGCGGAAGCCTTTCTGTCAGATGCACCACAATATTCGAATTTCACATTTCAGGTTCTATTTTTCAGAGCCGAAAAAAAAAAAAAAACGAAGTCTGGAAATCAACCCCCCCACTTTAAAGCCCATAAAATCCTGACTTCCCGCCCACGCAAAGCCACGAGCTATCATGTCCAACTTAGTCGAACTTGTTTGTTTGTTTTTTTGACGCATCTCATTGGACGGGAGGTGGGCATCTACGGCCGTACTGAGTCACTCGATGCCACACGTGATCGAAATCCTGAACGGCGTGGTAGAATACCTTGCTAGTGGGTCCACGCCCCTGGACCCATTGAATCATACGGTCGGCCAGCGCACCCGACAGACCCGTCGGGCAGCCTACTTCGATTTGAATTTGCGGTGGGTGTCTGTGCATTTAGCCCCCATAGTGCAGAAGGGGGGCTCCCACGCCCCTAACGGCAAAAAAAAAAAAAATGGCGCACTTTTTTTTCTCTTTTCCGACGTCGCAGGTGCCGAAAGGTTGACGTCCTGGCTATAGCCGACGTCGTGCCTCCCGTGTTTGCTCCCCTTTGTCCCGCGCCCTCCCATTCGTCGCTACGCTGCCCTTCGTCGCTACGCTGCCCTTCGTCGCTACGCTGCCCTTCGTCGCTACGCCCTGCCGCTTCACCGCAAGTGACTGGACGCTCCCAGGTGAGTTGCTTATCCTGCTCTTGCTCCGCCCCTCCTCTTCCTCCTTTCCTCCTCCTCCTCCTCCTCCTTTTCCTCTCCTCCTCTTCCTCGTTTTTTTCTTCGTCTTCGTCCTCCACCATTTCTTTCTCGTCTTCATCCTCTTCCTCCTTTTTTTCCTCCTCCTCTTCCTCGTCCGATGTTATTGTTAAGAGAGTTTGCATTTTCGGGAGGTGCCGTGTGTTCGGGCCTGTGGTACATTGTGTGTTCATTTCGTTTTTCGTTCCTTTTTTTTTCCGTCGTTTCATTGCTTTTTTTCGTTTTCCAGTGCTTTGTGTTGTCTGTGTTTTGTGTGTGTTGTCACATTCGCTATACACTCAAAAACAGCATGAGTGTGCCAGACTGTTTTATTGGATTTTCTCGGATGACATCACTGTGTATTTCCATGTTGTAGCGGTAGATTCGCTCGATTTTGGTTATCCTATCGATGAAAGTTCGTTCCATGTTGTAGCGGTAGATTCGTTTGATGAAAGTTCATTCGATGAAGCTCATCATGTCGATTTTGCTCATCCTATCGATTTTGCTCCTCAGTGTATTTTGTTATAGCGGTAGATTCGTTCGTTCCATGTGTGTGTTGTCATATTCGCTATACACTAAAAAAAACAAACATGAGTGTGCCAGACTGTTTCATTACATTTTCACGAATGACATCAGTGTATATTTCCATGTTGTTAGAAGGAAAGCTGGTCGTGAACGTTGCTGGCATTATTCTTGCCAGCTACGCTTCAGTTTAACGTTTTCGTGCCTAATCCCTATATGGTGAGCCCTCCCCTCATTTTTCTTTCCCCCTACCCCACCTCTCTCTCCACTGTCCTTCCCTCCCAGTTGTCCTCCTCCCTTTTTTTTTTTTTTTGGGGGGGGGGGGGGGGGGGGGGGCAGGGAATCTCCTCCCTTCTCCAAAGACTACAAATACCAGATCCTATCTATCCTACTAAGGGTGTGAACGTATGTAGCACCACGACATCTATGCACGCAGAGGATTGGGATCAAGCTCGAGAAGGTTGAGGATCGAGTTCAGGCACAGTTTTTTAATTACGAAAAAAAAACGTATAAAAAAGGAAATCATCGTAGGAAAAAAAAACACTTAGCGGTTTGCTACCTTACCAATCAAATAATCAATCAGTCAATCAATCCTTAATTGATTGATTCATTGCTTGATCGATTAAAAGAAAGAGGCACGAAAAAGCGGACGTGGTGAAAATGCGACAAAAAAACGCGGTGGGGAAACGGAGGATCCGTCCCCCTCCAATCAATCAATCAATTAAGTAATCAATCATGCAATCAGTTAATCAATCAATCAATCAATCAATCAAATGTGTTTTCAAGTCGGATCGAGTCGGGATCGCTCCCTCCCTCTCTTTCTCTCTCTCCCTCTCTCGCTCTTTCTCTCTCTCTCTCTCTCTCTCTCTCTCTCTCTCTCTCTCTCT
>BFEA01000107.1:2166093-2183449 GCA_003427395.1 Chara braunii | reverse complement strand
TTGGTAGGTTTATCGTTGTAGCCCAGTAATCGATCCACAGCCAAGTGGAATCGAACCAGTGACCTCGGCTGTAGCAGCCGGATGCCTTTACCACTGCAACGGTGACCCGGTGTTCAAAACTGAAGCCATGCTGGTTGTGAAGCCCACCCCAGCACCGTTGCAGCAAGGGGACTTACATCGTCAATTCAGGATATCCGTGAGATCTTCCACGGCCAGCAGCATCCACACAGAATCCAAGACCCTCGGCTGTTGCCGACCGGTGTGTCTAGGCTCGGCAAAGAAAGGTCATGAGCAGTGGTTGCCTTTAAGGATAAGGGTAAATGTCAAAATGATCATTAGCCAGCGTCTGTGGGCTACCGTCTTCACCCGAATAGAACGCCCAGTAATTATGGCCGTATCTGGACTGAAAGCTGCGTCAAATACAGCTATACTGACCGGGCGTTCTATTCGGGTGAAGACGGTTGTAGTAACAGGGGTGATAGGGAGGACGAGAAAGAGTGAAACATTGACGCAGGTGAATAGAGACTTTGGGGTCAACTGAAGTCATTCAATCTTTGCATGGGTCTGTGGGCTCCTCTTCCTCCAAAAATGCAGCTGGGATGTGCTATACAGATTGACATCGATGAAGAGGGGAAAGAAAAAAAGAAAAAAAAAAAAAGAAAAAAAAAAAAAGATTTGACATAGATGAAGAGGAGGAAGATCAACCGGAAAGAGGGACGCGTGAGACATGCATCTTGGGTGAGGGTGCGGGAACGTTAAGAGTGTCTGGTCGTAGGGGTAGTCGTATGGCAGATATGGTCACTGCACTCAGTTTTGCAGATCCCTTTGAGAGAACTCGCGGAGAAGATCGAGGGGGTGGAATGCGTCTTACTAATGTTCGTCAACCGTACGAAGGGCTCTTTGCAGGTGCACAATTGGATGTCTAATTCACGCAGAATAGTTTGACTTAACAGTTTGGCAAATACTTCATCTGTTCAAGCGAGTGGGGACCACATGTCGGCGAATATTACTTAGTAGATGGTGACTGGCCAGAGTTTTGGCTACCTTCTTCCCCCGAATACAACGTACGGTCATTATAGCTATATCTAGACTCAAATTTGCCCCAAATACAGCTGTAATAACCGGGCGTCGTATTCGGGTGAAGACAGTGGTGGTAACAGGGTGATAGGGAGGATGAGAAGGACCGAAACCTTGATGCAGGGGTGAAGAGGCTTTGAGGGTAGAGCGAAGTCGATCGATCTTTGCGTGGGTATGTTGGGGGAGGGGGTTCTTCCTCCAAAGGGGGTGCTAGAGTACGTTGTCTTAGGGCATACTAACACTGGCACTACTTTACTTGTTTCTGGATGGGATTGCGACCAGATGCATACAGGTTCTGCCATAAATGCAGTCGGGTATAGGCAAGATAGTGCTAGTGTGAGTACATGCTTAGAGTTCGTCATATGGCAGTATGGTGACCACAAATAGTTTTACAGCGCCCTTTGGGAGGAGTACTTGCTGAGAAGATCCAAGGGTGGAATTCATCTGACTGTTCATCAAGGGTTCAAAAACTTACAAAGGGCTGTTTGGGGTCGCAACAAGGAGTAGCTGGTCCAAATGCACAGCCGGTGTGAAGGGGGGGTGAAGGTGCTCTTTGCAGTCGCAAGGGGTTGTTGTGTCAAATGCATCTCGTTGGTCTCGGGGGGGGGCGGAGGGGGAGGTGAAGGGGTCTTTGCAATTACATGGGGCTGCTGACTCGTTATCTTTTTGCAGGGACTGCTCTACGTTGCCCCTTGTTCTGTTTGCAGGGCAATGTAGAGCACCAGTCATTCCCGAAGACAAAACTTCTGAACCTGGTCACAAAACTTCTGAACCTGGTCAGGGATGTGGGTTAGTTCAGAGCACTTCGTAATTGCAGGGTGAGAGAGTAAGGTGAAGTAGAGATGAACATGATGGTGGACTGCATGCAACGTTTGGGCGGTTGGAACACAGAAGCAGTGGCCATGAGAAATGATGATGATCACATCAATCTTGATAATGACGGTGGCGATGACGGCGGCGGTCGTGAAGGAGGGGGAGGAAGAGGGGATGGAGAGTGAGGAGATGGGAGTAGGACAAGGTCTAGCTGTGATGGGTAAGAGATGAGAGGGAGGGCGAGAGCGATGGAGATAGAGGAGGGAGAGGAAGGAGGAATTAAGGGAAAGCAGGCGGAGGGAAAGATGAAAAGGTGCTGAGACAGATGGGTAATTGACCCCAATGGGGGGAATTTAACCAATGTGGCGGGAAGTGGGACACACTGTTAGCTACGCGCAAACACTGGTGAAGGAGAAGTGGAAATGGAAGATGGGAGTAGCAAGCAAAGTGGAAGAAGAGGGGAAGAGGGAGTGGAAGAGAGAGAGAGAGAACGGAGGAGGAGGGGAAATGGAAGATGGGAATAGCAAGCAAAGTGGAAGAAGAGGGGAAGAGGGAGTGGAGGGGGGAGAGAGAGAGAATTTGCTCAGGGGCTCTGAATAGAATTCGAAAATGTGCACCATTGGGAATAAGAATAAGACGATGATGTTAGAGGAGAGAGAGAGAGAGAGGAAGAGGTGGAGGAAGGAGGAAGGAGGGAGAGGCAGGGAGACGAGGCGAAGGACAGAAGAAAAGAGGAAATGACATGATGAAGAAGCAAAGAGTATGAGAGGGAGCCAAGGGAAAGGGTGGGGGATGAGGAAATGGAGAAGGCAGTGGAGAAGGGGAGTGTGCAAAGCCCAATGCTGCAGGCGCAAGCAGCTGCGAACGATGAAGAGAATGAAGTCGAAGAGGAGGCGGCGAAGACGAGGCAAATGGAGAAGCAAAGTTGTGTACAAGTTTGATTGAATAAAATTCAAGTCAGACTTAATGGCAACTGGGGTTAAGGTTTATTATCACTTAACCGTATCATGATATTATCATCAATCGGGGGTCTCCGCAGACTGTAGAGGGTTCAGCCTCCTGACGAGTCGGTGGAACCCCGATGAAACAGTCTGTCGCAGCCCCTCGTTTTTTGTCCTCTTCTCCCTCTCTGCCTACGGGTCTAACCGGGCAGTTTATTTATTTATTTATTTATTTTTACCAGGAAGCTCTGTTTGACGATGTATATGCGGCGTATTATGCGTATCATTGTACTTACTACTCACGCAGTTTTTTTAATTTATTTTATGATAAAATTTCCATCAGTTGTCGGTCGTCAAAAAAAAAATAAAAAATCATCAGTCTGATTCAGTCATCAATTGATTGTGATCTTGCAATGATGGATGACAGCTGTGTGCGCACTGCCACCCACAGAATTTGATGGATTGGCCCTGCAAACTGGCAGAATGCACGTGAACACTGCTTATGCCTGAATACAAATGGTGCACCCAGTCGTGGTTCTGTCTGTACGCACTTTTGACAGGGGCAAGGATGTAATGCCATCTCTTCCAAGGTGTTTTCTTGCTGTTTGCTTAACCGAGAGCAAATTGGCGTGGGTAGCATTATAGTCGCCAGCTGGCGAACAGGGGTGTTCAAGCCCAGGGGCTGATCGGGTGGGGCAGGGCGGAGAGGGGTAGACGACGTCAGGAGAGTCAGTCTGAGAGGGTGTTCAAGTATCTGGTGAAGGTTGTGGATGTGTTAATGAAGGGTGCAAGCCGTGCTGGTCAGGGTGTTGGGGGTCTTTTGAATGAAGTTGGGCGCTGAAGCTTGGCAGGCTTCTGTGCGGAACCGGAGTGGAGGCTGTGTAAAGGCTATCAGGGCTTTTTGTGGAGGGTATGGGGGGTTAGGGAGCGTCAGAGGGGGGTAGGGTTGTGCGTCAACCGCACAGTTAGCACCTGAGGGGGTAGGGAGTGTCACATGGGGGTAGGGTTGTGCGTCAACCGCAGAGGGTGTTGGGGGTCTGTTGAATGAAGTTGGGCACTCAAAAGGCTTCTGTGCGGAACCGGAGTAGGGATCAGGGCTTGTTGCGGTTGTTATGGGGGGTTAGCGAGTGTCAGAGGGGGGTAGGGTTGTGTGTTAACCGCAGAGTTAGAGGCTATCAGGGATTGTTGTGGGGGTTATGGGGGGTTAGGGAGCGTCAGAGGGGGGTAGGGTTGTGCGTCAACCGCAGAGTTAGAGGCCATCAGGGCTTGTTGGGAGGGTTGTGGGGGGTTAGGGAGTGTCAGAGGGGGGTAGGGTTGTTTGTCAACTGCAGAGTTAGCTTCCCTACCTCACCCCCTTGATGACATAGCACCAAGCCTCAGTGGGTAATCTTGCGTGGACTCCATTTGAAGTCCAGGGTTGTCGACGAATGACGACCGTCTGGCCATTTGTGCTGGGCCAGATGGTAGCAGGGCTCAAAGTCATCGCATTTTGGCACTGAGCAAGTGATGTGGTAAGCCACGGACGATGCACGACTGGCCAAATGTGCAAAGGTGAAAATCAGTGAACATCCAAGCTGGAGATGTAACGAAGTCATGTGACAGGTGCACGGTTGGTAGAGCGCAACCTTTGGCAGAATCTGACGGGCGCATGATTGATACAATCATTGAGAGGGATGGAAAGCATGCAGTGCTTACAACACTGAGTCAAAGAGGTAAGGCCCAAAATGAAAACGGAAAAAGAAGAACAGGAAGGCTCACTCTGAGTTTTGTCCGTAGCGTGTTTTTATAAGTCCTTAAAGAAATTTTGGAGTATTTTCCTACCTCCTAGCTAGAGGTAGGTGCGTTCAGATGTTACCGTAAATGCAAGTTCACGGTGCAGGGCACGACAGTAAATCTGTGCTATTCTGCTCTGGAACACGCAATGGGGTGCGCTGTGCAGTGTGGGGCTCCTCCCGTGCGGTTCCCCATGTGGAATTGGTCTCCTGCCGCACTCTGTGTGAAGCGTGTTTTATTTTGGGAAAGGGGGTTACAGTGGGTGGTGGGGTGGTTGGCAATGGTGTGGTGTGGGGCTCTCCAGTGTGGTGCCCCATGTGGAATCGGTCTGCTGCTCCGCACTGTGTCGAGCGTGTTTTGTTTTGGGGGAGGGGGTTACAGTGGGTGGTGGGGTGGTTGACAATGGTGCGGTGTGGGGCTCTCCCGTGCGGTGCCCCATGTGGAAGCAGTCCACTGTTGCACAATGCGGAGAGCGTGTTTTATTTTGGGGGAGGGGGTTACAGTGGGTGGTAGGGGTGGTTGAAAATGGTGCAGGATCTCCACAGAGGAGATGGCGAGGAGGAGGAAAACATGCACAGGAGGAGAGGGGGAGGAGTGTCTCCGAATGCCGATTGGTTGCAATTGTCTTAAAACAAAAGTTCGAAGAAACTTCAAAAACTTGAAGAGGGGAAGTAGGACAGGGAGGAGACACGGGAGGAGAGGGGATGGAGGAGGAGGGGGAGATTAGTAGTAGGAGGAGGGGGAGGAGGACACGAGGACCTGAGGAGGCGGGGGAAGTCAGGACCGAAGGAGGAGGCGGGGGAGGAAAGGGGGACCTGAGGAGGAGCAGTATGAGATGCGTAGGAGGAGAGTGGAGAGAGAAGGAAGAGGAGACGAGAAGAAGAGTGAGAGGGGGAGAAGGAGACGAGTGGACGATAAGATGGTAACAGACAGGAGTAGGAGGAGGCTGAGGGGATCAGGAGGTGGAGACGCCCAGGACAAGAGGGAGGAGGGACCCCAATGTCGTTTGCACTATATCCAACGTGTTCTGGCCATTACTCTGCCAAAAAGAGAAAAATGAAGAGTGGAGCAACACAACGAAGAGATGTGGATGAGGATGAGGAGAAGAGGAAGAGGAGACAGTGAGGTGGAGGAGGAGGAGGAGGAGGAGGAGGAGGAGGAAAACACGGTGATTGAGGAGGAGAGGAGAAGGCGACTGAGGATGAGAGTGGAATGAAACAGGAAGGATGAGGCAAAGAGGAGAATGGGATATGGAGGAGGAGGAGGACAAGGAAATGATTGGAACCAGGAGGATGGGGAGGAGTTCAAAGAGATAACTACCTGGCTCGCAATGCGCTCTGGCAATGGAGGGCCCTCCAAAGGGAGGTGATGGAGATCATGGAGGTGCTGGAGGGAGGCAATGGAGGTGCTGGAGGGAGGCATGTTGTCGACTGGAACAAAGGAACTTGACACACAACTTTTTCTTTGGGCTCCGTATATTGTTTTTGGGGGGGGGAGGGGGGGAGGAGGAGGACGAGGAGGTCCTAAGTCTAAATCACGACCTATTTTTCTTTCAACTGGGGCCCAAACTCCCCCGTGTTGAGGGCTTTGGCCTCTGCGACTTGTCAGACCTAACTCTCACATCCCCTCACAAAAATTGTGCAGGCCTCCTGATGGGGTCATGCAGGAGTACGAGAGTAGGAGCGCACTCGTTGTTCGCCCCGCCGACCCGGTACGACTGCTTGCATCATGASRKCTYTRKCCTCTKCGACTTGTCAGACCTAACTCTCACATCCCCTCACAAAAATTGTGCAGGCCTCCTGATGGGGTCATGCAGGAGTACGAGAGTAGGAGCGCACTCGTTGTTCGCCCCGCCGACCCGGTACGACTGCTTGCATCATGCCATCCCTATACGTTTGGGCCACCGCTTCTTTCGGGCATCTTCCTCGTTGAATGATGACGGACTTGGTTAAAATCCTTCTTCAGAAGGTTCTGTCGAAACTTATCCCGGTCGAAATCTGTGCCCATCCCTCGCAGCAGTTCGTTTTGCTGAACCTCCGAAAAAAAGTCATCGAGAATTCTGAATGGTTCTCGTGGGGGAAGAGGTTCCACAAAAACATCTCGATCATCGAGATAGTCGTCTAAATTAATTCTCTTCAAATCGTGTTGATGGCGACCACACCGTCACCGAGTTGACGAGCTCCATCTTGTCCCATGCTTCAGCCACCTCTACTGCCACCTCAACGTCACAATATCACTCATAAGGTCCTTAGGCGCATATATCATGACTAAGGGCCTCGCTCCACTTCACAACATTCTACATGCGGCTGGACTGAATTCCGTCCAGAGACATTCATACGAATCCAACATTTTTTTCTTGTGAACTCGTTCATCGGCAGTCACAACCTAACTTTTCAGGGGGGAAAAAAAAAACTAACCTTTGAGCTAAGTGTCGTGTTGCCAAAGATATCCAGCCTACTATCCGAGTCCGCTCTGTAGTGACCTTGGTAGTTTGTCGAGATCCCCGACAACAGCGCCACCTGTCGAGCGTATCGGCCCCGGCGGGTTACCTGACGCAACTCTCACATCTCGTCCCGAAAAGACTTGCGGAGGCACACCAGCTCCGAATAAGTGCACGCCGTAAGCTCGAACTCCTGCAGAACACGACCGGGAGCCCTCCATGATTTTCGCGAGAAGATAGGTCGAATGACTCGCTGATACCAATACGCTCGGTGCGGGCAGCGCCGTGATTTTCGTGAGAAGATAGGTCGAATGACTCGCTGTCACCAATACTCTTGGCGCGGGCAGCAGGGGATATGTTCATCCCCACGGGCACACGAGACCCAAGTTAATCCCCCCGGCAATGGCACCACTCGTTGAGCTCGTAGGGTCTTGCAATTGTTTGTTAGGGGGTGTCATAGGTAAAGTCAGATGACTTGCGGAGGTCAAAGCGCTCAACCGGTTCGTGCGCAGGCCATGCAGGAACAGTGTGCCGGTGCACTGTGCGCTGTGCGTTTCACGATCACACTTGGTAGTACTGTGTGCTTGTATGGATTGCACACTGTGGGCCTTGCTCAACTACTCACCAAATTGTGCAAAATGAGAATGAAATTCAATGAATCTTCCGCCAGAACTTGGAAAGGTACATTGCCAATTTTTTTGTCTTTTGTGCATGTGGAGAGTGGCGGGGCGAGGCCCTATGCCTGCTGTTTCACCTATTACGCTGTTGGGTCAACCAACTGTTGGAAAGTGTGTAATCGTCGCTGCTGTCTTGTCTTTATCGTCAAGATTCACTGCCGAGGTAAAAACAACAGTCAAAACTGTACAACTCGTGCTCCCGTCCTTCGTCGGCCTTTTGGCTAAAAATAGAGCAAGTGTAGTATGCGTTCCAAGCAGTTTAATATCTGATCCATAATGGTCCATTGCGGACATTTTAAAAAATCAACGATCGCTGATCAGTTTAATGTATCCGATCAAGTGTAGTATGTGATCCAATCAATTTCATATCTGATCAATTGTAATTCGTGCTCCCATCTGTTGCAGGGGATGAAAGCATCAGTTGGCCTGAAAAGCTAATTTGGGCTCTTACCGGTGTGCGCAGTAAGAGCATGCCCACTTCGGGCCTGGGCCCAGCATGGGTCCATGCGGTCCTGTGTAGGCCACGATGAAACAGCCCAGTTGGAGGTTTGCGAGCCTCAGAAGGTAGTAGCTGCGAGCTGCGGACAAATATGCGCGGCTGAACTGTCTGGTGGTATAACAAACTGACTGTTGATATTACGTGTACCCTAAACCCGCAGCTCTTCTCGGTTGTGCCAATTAAGATTTTTTGGGGTATCAAGTTCCTTTCCGGGCTATTTCCGACGGTTCGTTCTTTGTTGGCCTAGCAACGATTAAGATCTGGGACCTCAGGGTGCCTTTCAGGGCTATTTCCAGACTCTAAAAACTAGGGCTATTTCCGGACTCTAAAAACTAAGTGTTGCAACATGTAACACATAAGTTTACTTTCTGTTCTGATCAGTTTAATATGTAATCCGTGCTGCGTCGCGCGCATTCGCGGCCCAAAAAAACAAAAACAAAAAAACTTAATTCTATTAATTCTAGGTTTCCCATTCTGTGTCTTCAAGCAGATGTATGCCTAATATCTGGCTTTACTTTTTTTTACTTTTTTTTAGGTCCCCCTTTATTAGTCCATTAAGTCCACGAGTATCTGTTCCAAGCGCAGCTTGAGTTTACGCACGTGTTCTTCGAGAGAATACGAGCCTATCTGTCCTGCCTCCAATCTTCCTGAATCGTTTGATCTGTGAGATGATCTATGATGTAGAAGTGAGGCTCGTGCAAGGAAAATGAGCAATAGCGAGATGACAATGTCCAGAGTGCACAATCACATTGAAGGCCAGATAGTATCACAGTGTCCAAAAAGCAGAAATGCACCAATATAACACCAATGAAGAATCGTAACACTGAAAACCAATGTCAATGAGAGCTTGCTCTTGCCATCACCAACATGAGTGTCCAGGCCCTATCTCCCTACTTGGCGCTCGGCGCCTACCGTACTTCCTACACAGCTACAGTCTGCCTACTAATTGACGATGCAACTGTTGACGTCAACAGCCCAGGAAGTACTTGAAGATGTCGCCCAATGCAGACCATCGCCAATACCAGGTATGTTCCCTCACATCATCATCATCATCATCCTTCTCTCTCTCCCCTGACTCACTCCCACGTCTTCCCCCTGTACACCCGAAGACCACCTCTGCGCCTCACTGTACATCCAAGCCCTCAACCAGCTATGGAGGCTGGGCTATGGCGCTGCCCTCAGCAGCGCCCTGCTTCCACACACGATCACACGTGCGCAGCACCTTGCTCCAGCGCTAGCAGCCAGCACGGGAGCAGAAGCTCCATCAGCGCTGCCGCCAGCCAGCAAGTGCATGAATGCCGCTCCAGGCAGCGAGCTCTTTCCTATATGGAAAGAGCCTGCCTGCCTTCGCAGCCTGGCTGGTCTGGGCTTGGGCCCGGAAGCTTCCAGTAGGCCCCAGGATGCTGCGCCTCTAATGCAGCTAATAGGCCTCATTCGGTTGGGCCTCCCAACTGTCTGTGTATGAGACTCTGAATCTCGCCCGGGGCCTGCGCTTTCGGAAAAGCCTAGAAGGCCGTGGAATTTCCTCGCTGCTCGGCCTGTGTTTTCCTTCAACCAACTGGTGCGACGAAACTGCGTGGACCCCAAATACGAAATTGACAGCGGAGGGCTTCTCGTGATTTATTAGGCCCGCCTTCACCTAGGGCGGGTGCAGATGTAACAGGGGCCCCTTAGGCCTGTCGAGGACCCAGATCCTCGCATTCCCTCCTTTACTTCGATAGTCCTCTGAAAAGTTGTTATGTAACAGGCTGCTTCCCTTTCAGCTTTCTCTCGTAACTTGAGATAATTTGGGGAGCAGTCTTCATTAATTCCTCTCTTGTGAACCACCGGTCTTCTTGAGGATCAATGTGATGTCTGAACGGCACTCGGTATTGCATCTGTGGCTTAGGCAGTCGACCCCTTCCTGGAGGTTTGGGTACAGGCATCAGCTTGTGCTCGACGATATCGTCAATGTCCACGTGTCCATCCATGGTTGGGGGCAGCATTGATCTCCTTAAGGGAAACTGATCAGCGACAGCGGAAGGTGCCAACTTGGATGCATGGAAAACAGGGTAAGTACTTGTGTAGGGATGCGAATCACGTATGATGGTCCATCTGGTTGATCCCCTACAATGTCTAAGATCTCCCAGGGCCCAACGTACTGTGGGATTAGTTTGCGTGAAATCCCCAATTCCTTTACGTAGTTCAGATGATTTTACCCAGACTCGTTCACCTACCTGAAAGGTAGACTGTCGTTTGTGCCTGTTCTCAAATGCAATCATGGCATCTTGAGCTGTCTTAATGTGCTCTACAGCCTGTTGGAGCATCTTTTCGTATTTGACAGCGAACTCTGGGCTGCCAGGTGATGCATTTTGCTGCGGTTCAGGTAATAGAAAGTCCAGTGCTGATTTGGGCTTCCAACCGAGATGTAATTGGTTGGGAGTCATACCAGTAGTGCTATGCACAGCGTTATTGTACAGGCTGGAGACGAGAGGCAACTTCTCGTCCCAGTCATCCTGACTTGGCTTGATGTAATGCCGAAGCAGGTGTTGTACTACACGATTCATCTATTCAGCCTGGCTATTTGGCTCAGAGTGGTTCCCTGATGTCATTTGGAGTGGGGTGCTTATCTGTTGGGTTGTGCTTTCCTATAGTTCGCTGGTGAATCTCACGTCCCTGTCACTAACTATAGATGTAGGTAGACCGAAGTCACGTACCCAGTTATCCATAAAGAGCTTGATGACGTGGTCTGTTCTGGCTGTCTCAGGCATAGCAATTAGTCTTGCATATTTAGTAAATCTATCCACAATGACAAATATATGCCTTTTTCCACTCTTGCGGGTCACGAGAGTATCCATGAAATCCATGGACACACTTTGCCTAGGTCCATCAGGGATAGGCAGGGGTTTAATCAATCCGAAAGGTGCCTGCGTCTTTGGTTTGTTACGTTGACAAACTTGGCTACATACCTCTTTGCATCCTGCATCATTGTGGGCCACTAAAACTTATGCACTAGGTTAGCTGATGTCTTTCTATAGCCAAAATGACCAGTTGCATCATGACATTCCCCTAAAAATAAACTACGCAAAGACTCACTATCAGGAATACACAGTCTTTTATTCCCTGCCTTTTCAAGAAACAGCAAGTCATCTACCATTGTCGATTCGTCAGAAGTTACTTCATCCTTCTCTTTGAACTTACGGATGATCAGACATAACGGAATCTTGCTGATAGGCTTCCGCCAAGTTCCTAGCGTGCCCAGGTAATCTGCCCGACGTGATAGTGCATCAGCTACTTTGTTGTACTCTCCCTTGATTGGATCAAGTTGATAGTCATACATGTCTATCACTTGAATCCACCACTTGAGTGCGTAAGAGAGTACAGGTCGTGTCTTAATCCAGCGCAAGGTCTCATGGTCAGATCTCAAGTAGAAGAATCTGCCTAGGAGGTAGTATCTCCAATGAACCAGCGCTCTGTAGAGGGCATAGAGCTCACGCTCATATGTGGACTTTGCTAGCTTTTGAGACGACATCTTCTTACTCATGCAATTGATAGGTCTCAACTTTGGCCCCTCCTTTTGCGCAAGGACCGCGCCTATGCCATATTGGTTGGCATCTGTGGACTGCGCCTCCCATAAAAATAAACTACGCAAAGACTCGCTATTAGGAATACAGTCTTTTATTCCCTGCCTTTTCAAGAAACAGCAAGCCATCTACCATCGTAGATTCGTCAGAAGTTACTTCATCCTTCTCTTTGAACTTACGGATGATCTGGACATAACGAAATCTTGCTGATAGGCTTCCGCCAAAGATCGAGTTAGATCGTGAGATATGCCAAATCCAGTTACTAGCGCGCCTAGTGCATCAGCTACTTTGTTGTACTCTCCCTTGATTGGATCAAGTTGATAGTCATACATGTCTATCGCTTGAATCTACCACTTGAGTGCGTAAGAGAGTACAAGTCGTGTCTTAATCCAGCGCAAGGTCTCATGGTCAGATCTCAAGTAGAAAAATCTGCCTAGGAGGTAGTATCTCCAATGGACCAGCGCTCTGTAGAGGGCATAGAGCTCACGCTCATATGTGGATTTTGCTAGCTTTTGAGACAACATCTTCTTACTCATGTACTTGATAGGTCTCAACTTTGGCCCCTCCTTTTGCGTAAGGACCGCGCCTATGCCATATTGGCTGGCGTCTGTGGTCACGACAAATGGCTTATCAGGATTCGGAAGTTTAAGAACTTTATAGTGTGTTAGAGCATACTTCATTTTCTTGAAGCTTGCTTCACACTCTTTAGTCCACTCCCAGGGGGTGTCAAGCCGAGTTAGATGAGTTAATGGGGAAGCTATAGTACTATAGTTTTTAACAAACGGACGATAGTAGCCCGTCATCCCCAAAAACGATGGGACCTCAGTAACAGTCTGAGGTCTGGGTCAGTCCCGTATGCTGGCCACTTTGGCATCGTCCGGCCTCAACCCATCCACGAAGATTTCATGACCCTAGTACAAGATCTTTGTGCGACCGAACTCGCATTTTTCCAAGTTTACCTTGTACTGGTGCTGTCTTAGGAGACCTAGCACTATTTTTAAGTGCTCAACGTGCTCCTCTACAGTTCTACTAAAGATAAGAATATCGTCGAGGCACACAACGATAAACTTGTCTAAGTACTCATGAAAAATCATGTTCATTGCGTGCTGGAATGTTTCAGTGCATTGTTTAGGCCAAAGGGCATCACCACGAACTCGTACAGATCGTACCTGGACTGAAAGGCGGTTTTGTGCTGGTCCTCGGGTCTAATGGCAATTTGATGGTATCCGGACTTCATATCTATCTTTGTGAAGTACTGGCATCCCTGCACTCTATCCAACAGGTCGGTGATGGGGGGTACGGGCTCCACGATCTTAACGGTTATGGCATTGAGGTCCTTATAGTCAATGCAAATCCTCAATGTACCTCCCTTCTTAAGGACAAATAAGAATGACACACCGTAAGGGGAGGTACTAGGCCGAATCCATCCCTTTTCTGTGAGCTCCTTGAGTTGGCGGTGGAGCTCATCCAACTCCGCAGGAGACATCCTATAGATCCGTTCTCTAGGCACCTTACTACCTGGGACAACCTCTATCGCATGGACAACCTCCCTTTCCACCACGCCTGTGGGCTCCTAAAAAAGGTCGAAATATTGCGTGATGACTTATTTTATCTCCGAGGGTGTTTCTACGACCTCCCCTTTCTCAGAGACAAAGACTAGATACATTCCTTCCTTGCGATTCAGCTTATAGTAATAGAAAGAGGAGGCACACATGCAGCCGTAGTTTTCCACTAGACTGCTAGCTTTAAACTTTTGTAGTCTAAAGGTCCTACCGTTGGGCAACTTGTGTATCAACACCTTCCTATCCCAATCAAACTGAGGTTGAGTGACCTCGAGGTAGTACATGCCTAGTAACATATTAAAGGGCAGTTCGTCGCTAACGAGGAATGAGATTTTGTGTCTCACTTCCCCTCCTCCATAAGAGAAGGAACAGATTACGTCCTTGACATAGTCTTTAACTACCATTTGGTGCTTGTTGGCTAGTGTAGAGGCTACAGTTCTGCTAAGCCGCTGCACTTGGTCCCCTAAGCGCAGTTTGTCCACACAAGCACGGCTGATGAAATTCCGTGTAGAGCCTATGTTTGCGAAGGCACCCACTTTGCGGCCACCTACATTGACCTCTACCACGAAATGTTCACCGTTAGGACCTCTACTAATCATTGCCCAAAAGTCTCTGAGATCCTTCCTTGACCACTCAGTCTGTACCTCTTCTATGGACTCAGAGACATTTCTCGAACAGAGCGTCGGTGGGTTTGAATGTGTTTGTGGGGCGATGTATGGGTCACTAGCTTTGGCCAACGCCTGAAGTGGGGAAGGCAACGTTACCACTGCAGCGCGAGTAAGAGCGGCTAACACTCCTACTGGCCCGAGGTGTTTCCCTGCAAAGTGCTCGCAGAGGCACTGCCAGGGTTCGAGGATAAGCCCACTACCGTTGGAGCGGCTACCCTCGTGGTGACCTTCTTGCCTCGGTAAGTTCTTGACGTGTGGCCATAGTTGCCACAGTTCATGGATGTGCCCCTGGCAACTCGGTCCCTCCATACCTCGTAATCTAAACCAAGTTTTACCCATGCCGGTGTTCCTTGGTTGCCCCATCATGGTCTGTCTCGTCCCCATAGTTGGGAAGCAGTCAATTTTTGTTGCCTGACCATCATGGTCGACGGGCATAAGTTGACCTTTCTTTTTCCAGTCTTGGGGAAGTCTCTTCTTCCTACCATCGCCCTGACTCTGATGCACGGGCCCAAGCTTTGCCTTTATATCTAAGGCTTTCTTGCTAAAAGAGGCAAAGTTATGTTGGTCGACATAGGCCTCATCCACCAGCTTAGTCTTTACCTCTGCAGGCAGATATCTCAGGTAATCTGTAAGGAGAACCTGCTGGTCGTAGCGCACACCAGGTACCACAAGCAGCCGTTCTATGGTGTCTGTGAGTTCGCGAACATTCTTGTACCTTTTGGTACAAAGATTGTTGATAAGGTGGCCTTTTGAGCCACTTGAGGGTCATGCCACCTATTGTACACAATACGTACGAAGTCTTCCGATGTTTGGGCCTGGGCCCAGGCATCAAAATTCTGACCGTAGCCCTGTTTCTGCACTAACCCATTCAACCAAAGTGCTGCCGATCCCTCTAAAAAGGAAGCGGCAACTATGACTTCCTGCTCTGGCCTGGTGAGCTTGTTCCTCACATAGGTAGGCACAGTCCTCACTCAGGTATCTAAGTCCTCGTCCTTCTTCCTGTCGCCAGAGAAGGGCTTGGGACTCAGCAAGGGTATCTTGGGCATCCAGTGCATAGGTTGGACCTGCCCAGGCGATTGCTGCAGTGGCTGCATGGCCACTGAGACAGGTTGGTGCACACTAACCTGCGGCTGTCCAGACAATGACACTGTAGCTGCCACCGTCCTCGATGGTACGGGAGAAGAAATCAGAAACTGACCACTGACAACTGGTTGACTACCTGAAAGAGGAATGCGGTGCATTGGAGAGAAAGAGGGCCCTATCGGTGACGGCGTCACTGAGGGACCCGCAACCAAAGGTGGAGCTACAGCATACTGAGGCTGCCTCATCACTGGACGAGGAGCCTGCAGTGCAGCCAGAATTCGTTTCTGGCCGTCCACTAGTTCGGCCAGCACTTCCTGCTGGACAACCTGCGTTTCTGCCACACAAAGGAGTGAGCGACGCAGCGCTTGCATTGCAGAGTCAAGTGTCAACTCTTTTAGTGCCTCTAGATTTCTGAACTCCTGCCTCCTAGCTCCTAGTCTTATACTCCTTTCAGGCAACTAACTTGTATACATATTCCAGAAAGAAACGGCTATGGCGAAATTGGTTTACGCACCACACTTAGGATGTTAGCTTTTCTAGTGATAGCCCTTTGTCTCCTCTCTGCTGCATCTCTCAATTGCTGCTGTAGTTGATCATGCAGTTCTTCTGCTTGGAGGATCTCATTGTAATACTGAAAACCAATGTCAATGAGAGCTTGCTCTAGCCACTACCAACGTGAGCGTCCAGGCCCTATCTCCCTACTTGGTGCTCGGCGCCCACCCTACGTCCTATGCAGCTACAGTCTGCCTACTGATTGACAATGCAACTGTTGACGTCAGCAGCCCACAAAGTACTTGAAGATGTCGCCCAATGCAGCCCATAGCCAATACCAGGTTCACATCATCATCATCATCATCCTTTTCTCTCTCTCCCCTGACTCACTCCCACGTCTTCCCCCTGTACACCCGAAGACCACCTCTGCGCCTCACTGTACATCCAAGCCCTCAGCCATCTATGGAGGCTGGGCTATGGCAGCGCCCTGCTTCCACACACGACCGCACGTGCGCAGCACCTTGCTCCAGCGCTAGCAGCCAGCACGGGAGCAGAAGCTCCAGCAGCGCTGCCGCCAGCCAGCAAGTGGCTGAATGACGCTCCAGGCAGTGAGCTCTTTCCTTTATGGAAAGAGCCTGCCTGTGTTCGCAGCCTGGCTGGCCTGGGCATGGGCCCAGAAGCTTCAGGTAGGCCCCAGGATGCTGCGCCTCTGAGGCAGCTAATGGGCCTCGTTCGGTTGGGCCTCCCAACTGTCTGTGTATGAGACTGTGAATCTCGCCCAGGGCCTGCGCTTTCGGAAAAGCCTAGAAGGCCGTGGAATTTCCTTGCTGCTCGGCCTGTGTTTTCCTTCAACCAACTGGCGCGACGAAACTGCCTGGACCCCAAATACGAAATTGACAGCGGAGGGCTTGCTCGTGATTTATTAGGCCCGCCTTCACTTAGGGCGGGCGCAGATGTAACAGGGGCCCCTTAGGCCTGCCGAGGACACAGATCCTCGCACTCGTCTTAAAATAAAAAAGAATAAAAAATAAAAAATGAACAAAATGACGTGTGTCTTTCCCAGGTATTGCATGCTCCTTACCTCGACTGTCGATGATTTTTTATCAGTCAGTCAGTCTAGGGGACCCGCTGCCATGCATGGAAAAAAAAGCATGAACCTTACTGTAATATAATGACCAGCTTAGGATAGGATTTCAACCTCCCTTGAATCTTTTGAGCTGTGAGAATATCAGTGGGTTATGCTTGAGGTTACTCTGCCCAGGTATTGGATGCTCCTCCTTACCTCGCCTGTCATGGTTTTTATAACTCGGTCGAAGGGGGGACAAGCACTACTTGTGTGCTATTCGTGCTTAGAAAGGGGATGAACCTGACTGGAATAATGGCCAGGTTGTGTTTTTCGTAGGGAGGGACGTAGCACAGGTAATGCCTAGCCCTAACTTGTCTTTACGTAGGTTAAAACTCTGTCGAACTCAAGGTGACTGGCTACATAACCACACATGGAGTCCGACTTGTCATTACTTAGGCTATGGTAATCCTCTATCAAACCCGTCATTGACTCAGGATAATCCTCTTATGTACCTTAACGTTAACTCAAAATAACTCTCTATCTAACTCGTTGTTCCTTTGAACAACTCTCTATCGAACTAGAGGTAACTGACCCTAACCAATCGTGACGACCCACTGACTCTGATTTATCATTGTGTAGGAACTCTCTCTCTCTCTCTCTCTCTCTCTCTCTCTCTCTCTCTCTCTCTCTCTCTCTCTCTCT
>BFEA01000107.1:2148895-2159602 GCA_003427395.1 Chara braunii | reverse complement strand
AAGAATAAATCTAATTCTCAAATATATAATTATTTATTTCATTTTTTTTGTGATATTCCATAAAGAATTAATATAATAATTTTATTTCTCAAATGGATATTAGATTCATATGAATCTAATATCATTTATTATATTCTTTATTTTGTATTTTGTATCTTTGGGAGGGTACCCAGTTACAACGACGGCGGACCGAGCACTGAGGCTTTGGAAGAGAGGGAGATATCCTACTGACAAGTCTGGAAAGACCCCATCATTTAGCATCGCTGGATTGGTACATTGTGAATTTGTGAAAAAAAAAAAACATTGTGAATTGGGTAGGGATCTGGATCTGTTTGTTGTCAGTTCTGAATATACACAATTCTTTCACCGGGCAGGTACATTCTACCCAAACCTCGTCCCACACCGGGCAGGTACATTCTACCTAAACCTCGTCCCACACCGCGCAGGTACATTCTACCGGAACCTCGTCCCATACGGTGAAACTGCTGCAGTGCGAAGATGCCAGAGCAGCAGCAGATGGAACGTGCTGTTTAGCGGAGGTTTGGCCACTTTGGTTGGGCATTACGCTTGCTGCGATATCTCGCTCACTGACCCCCTGTCGCTTCTCTTTGTTGTTACACGCTGCAGTAACTCACAGTTGAGCTGCAGTGACTCACAGTTAACCTGCAGTAACTTACTTCCCTTTGGTGTTTCACACTTAAGCCACTTCCTTTGGCGCTACAGTTAAGCTGCATTAACTCAGAGTTAAGTGGCAGTGAAGCACTTCCCTCTGGTGTAAAGCTCACAGTTAACCTGCAGTGACTCACAGTTACAACGCAGTGACTCACAGGTAACCTGCAGTAACTCACAGTTAACCTGCAGTAACTTCCTTCCCTTTGGCGTGTTTCCCACTTAAGCCACTTCCTCCGGCGCTATAGTTAAGCTGCATTAACTCAGAGTTAAGTGCCGGTGAAGCACTTCTTTCTGGTTTAAAGCTGCAGTACGCCACTTCGTTGGTCAACCAGTCATGTCTCGATGATGGTAATAACCCGCTTCTCTCTGCCCTTACACAGCTAATTCACTTCCGTTGGTAGATTAACGGTTACGCTCAGACTGCGGCTCAGTAACTCACTTCGCCCGTGTGTTATATTGTTCAGCCACTTCCTTGGGGGTGACTCTCGAAAGCCTCAGTAAGGGCAGACTCACGCTAGGCACTCAAAATCACATAATCGGCATTAATCGGAAAATCAGCGGCCAGATCGAGTCCTCCTAACAAAGAAGAACTCGATCTGGCCGCTCATTTTGTCATTCTGTGATTTTGAGAGCCTAGTGTGAGTAAACTCTTAACTCGAATCTAACTGAGCGTAACGGTTAATCACAGAATAACTGTGGTAATGCACTTCTCTTTTCTTTTTTTTTTTGTTCTTTTTTTTTTTTTTTTTTTTTTTTTTTTTTTTTTGGGTAATGCATTTTTTTTTCGAGTTACGTAGTTATTAGTTAAGGCAATTCTTTTGCTGCTACACAGTTGGGCGACGTAAGCCTCAAGCGCTCACAATTCATCTGCAAAAGCTGCAGGTGAATCACACTTCGTCCTCTTTTTTTTTTGTTTTTTAACCATTCTTTCCTTTGACATTACCAACTTCGGCCAGTTCTCTTGGCATTACACAGTTGGACCACTTCGTTTGGCAGTAACATAGTTAACCCTCAGTCACCCACAGTTGAGCCTCAGTAACCCACAGTTGAGCCTCAGTAACCCACAGTGGAGCCTCAGTAACGCACAGTTAGTTATGCCTCTGTAAAGTCTTAGTAACTCACCGTGAGTTAAGCCTCTAGTTAGCTCAGTAACTCCCTGGTAAGCGTCAGTAACCCACAGTTGAGCCTCAGTAACGCACAGTTAGTTAAGCCTCTGTAAAGCCTTAGTAACTCACCGTTAGTTAAGCCTCTAGTAACTCAGAGTTAGCTCAGTAACTCCCTGATAAGTTTCAGTAACCCGCAGTTGAGCCTCAGTAACGCACAGCTAAGCCTCTGTAAACGCTTAGTAACTCACCATTAGTTAAGCCTCTAGTAACTCAGAGTTAGCTCAGTAACTCCCTGGTAAGTGTCAGTAACCCGCAGTAGCCTCAGTAACGTGCAGTTAGTTAAGCGCCGGTAAAGCCTTAGTAACTCGCCGTTAGTTAAGCCTCTAGTGACTCACAGTTAGCTAAGCCTGAGTAAAGCCTCAGTAACTTGCGGTCAAGCCTCGGTAAGGCCTCAGTAACTCACAGTTAGTTCAACCTCTGTAAATCACAGATAGTTAAGCCTCAGTAACTGACAGGCAGTTGAGCCACAGTAACTCGCCGGTAGTTAAGCCTCAGCAACTCGCTGGTAGTTGATCGTCAGCAGCTCCCTGTGCATTTGACGGCAGTAACTAGTTAAGCCTCAGCAACACGCGGTTAGTTGAGCCATAGTATCTCACAGTTATTTAAGCCTCAGTAACTCGGAGCCTAAACTCACAGTTAGTGAACCCTCAATAACTCACTGTGCGTTTAGCCTCAGTAACCCACAGCTACTTCAGCCTCAGTGAATCACAGTTAGTCAGGTAGGTAACTCACAGTTACTTCAGCCTCCATGAATCACAGTTAGTTAAGCCTCAGTAACTCACAGTTGAGCCACAGTATCTCACAGTCGGTTAACGCGCAGCTAGTTAAGCTCCAGTGAATCACAGTTAGTTAAGCCTCAGTAACTCAACGGTTAGTTGAGCCTCAATATCTCACAGTCAGTTAAGCCTCAGTAACTCACAGCTAGTTAAGCCTCAGTAACTTCATCCCCAGTGAATCACCGTGAGTTAAGCCTCATTAACTCACAGTTACTCCAGCCTCAGCGAATCACAGTTGGTTAAGCCTCAGTAACTCACAGTTAGTTAAGCCTCAGTAACTCACAGTTACTTCAGCCTCAGCAAATCACAGTTAGTTAAGCCCCAGTAACTCAAGAGTTACTTGAGCCACCGTAACTCGGTGCGTGTATAGCCTCAGTAACTCACAGTTAGTTAAGCCTCCGTAACTCACTTCGTGTTTAACCTCAGTAACTCACAGCTTAAACTCACTTACCTCTGCCGGAACACAGTTATACCAGTTCCCTTGGTGTCACACCCCGAAGCCAGAACATGTGCTGATGCACGCTGACTCACTCTGAGGTGGAAACCATGGGTACTCGTGCCATGCCACCTTCCCTTTTTTCTGTTTTCTTTTTTCTTTTCCCTTCTCTTTTTTTACCGACGCTTCCTATTTCTGACATGTGCACACGCAGTTATGGCATAGACGTCGCAGTTATGGGATAGACGTCTCAATGCAGAACATCTGCATGGAACGCGCGGAATTGCTGTCGATTGTCTGTATCAAATCGCTTGTCTTTTTTTTTTTTTTTTATTAGTTTTTTTTTTTTTGCGTTTTCTCTCCTTTAAAAAAAATGGACCATTCCTCAATTTATGCGTGTTGTCCTTCCGTTGGGGCCCTGGTAATGGTCTCTGTGTATCGTTTCATTCTTTTTCAAGGGATGTCAAGTGCTCATCTTCGTTCTCGGTGGTATTACAAAATCTCAGTTGCGGTCGCAGTTGCAGTTGCAGTTGCAGTTGCAGTTGCAGTCGCAGTCGCAGTCGCAGTCGCAGTTGCAGTTGCTGTCTCGGTTAGCTGTACGGGAACTCGTTATCTTGAACCACAGATCCAGGTTCGAATCCAGATGCATCGAGGTTTAGTCGCAGTCGCAGTCCCAGTTGCAGTTGCTGTCTCGGTTAGCTGTACGGGAACTCGTACGGGAACTCGTTATCTTGAACCACAGATCCGGGTTCGAATCCAGATGCATCCAGGTTCGAATCCAGATGCATGCACCAATGGGGCTTAGCTCACTTGGTACACCGATGAGCCGTTGAAATACAGACCCAATACAGACCCAGGTTCGAATCAAGATGCATGCAATCAGATGAACGACTTGGAGTATACATCAAATGGGAAGGCTGCGTAATAACGAAAGAAAAGAAACACCAACGCGCTTAAGCTCAGTTGGTACTCCGATGAACTGTTTGAAATACATACCCGGCTTGGAATCCAGATGCATGCAATCTAGATTCACAGTTGGTACTCCAAGGATGAACATGGAGAAATGGCAGGGCCGTGCAATCAGTTGGTACTCCAAGGATGAACATGGAGAAATGGCAGGGCCGTGCAAAATAACGAACGAAAAAAGCAACACCAATGGGCTTAGCGGCGCACACTGACGACCCGTTGAAATGCAGACCCGGGTTTGAATCCAGATTCAAATGCAATCGGAGGAACTACTTGGAGTACACAAAATGGGAAGCCTGCTAGATACTGAAAAAAGTAGAGCGACACAAACAGGCATGGCAAACAGAAAAAGAAGGACGAAAAAGGTGCAGGCACGAGTAGTCAGACCAGACTTTAGTGGTTTGGTTGGTTTTCCGGACTCTAAAATTAGGACGAAGGGTGTATTCACACTAGGACATCTGTACCTGTTTATGGACGTTATTGCAGTCAAATTCATCCAGACGTTATTGCAGTCAAATTCATCCAGACGTTATTGCAGTCAAATTCATCCTGATCCAGCTGCAAACGCAGTGTGGGTTACGGACACTTTTTTTTTTTTTTTTTTTTTTTTGGAAGAACAAACAGAACACAATGTGGGTTATTGGCAGAGTGATTGGTTGGACAGTCTTTAGAATCTTTTTTTCCCCCTTTTCTTGTTCTCTTTTTTTAATCGAAACCACCACTATCATTCACAGGCAAATGCGAAACCTCCTATGAAATTGAACTAGGTATAACCTACACTGCCATTCTTCGGAGGCTGGTCGCCCCCAGACCATAATGATTGTGGCGCCAGCCAAAACAAAAAAAATGAAAATCCATGCTGGCGCTTCGGCGAAGCTTCATGTGTGGTTCTTTTCCGCCTCAGCGAAAAGAGGCTTGGAGGTAGATGTGGTTTAAGGATACCCATTTTGATGCTTCGAGTTTTTGAACCACCAGTACTTCCTGAAGTTGTGCCCGTTAACAAGCCACAATTTTAGGAAATGTACGGGCTGCTACACGAGCACCCAAATTCATCCGACTAGAAATGTTTGGACTCTTTTTTTTCATGGCCGATAGCTAGGCGGAGTCTCTTGATCCCCCGGCGAGTGGACAAGCAGGTAGTAGGTGACAGTGCAAGCGGCAACGCTACTAGGACGAGGCCACAAGACAACCGGTTGGCACACACGACGGAGGGCAGGGGGCAGGTTTGTGAGCAGTCAAAACCCCAAGAGTTGAGCAGCAGGGCAGGAGCCATGAAGGCAGTGAAGTGACAATGCATCAAGGCAAAGAGCTACCAATGCAGCAAGGCAAGGACTGGAAAGCAGGGAGGCAATAAGATTGATGCACTGGAGGGCCAACGGGGATAGGCGGCCACGCAGTGAGGCCTTGCGCAGGGAAAATGAGAGGGCAGCCAACTAGTGGGGCACACCTACGAACTGACAACAAAACACACAGCAGGGCAGCGAGCGCCTAGAATGCAGGCCACTTCTTCGTACCAAACCCGAGACATCACCTACTCGCTCTGCAAGTAAAACTCGAGGGACTGTACGTGGTCACATGATCGGAGGCGGAGAGTATCTTCGACGAATGCCCGGCATCACCAAGGGTATAGGCATGCTGAATAAATGGGCCTAGCTCAGTTGGTGCACCCATGTAGTGTGGAAATACAGACCTGAGTTCGAATCCTGATGCAATCAGATGAGCAGCATAATATAATTCTGAATTTCCTGGGGGCAGTCAGTTCAATGGTGATATCTCAAGACCGACCCCTCGTAAAAGCAGCAGTAGCACATCTAGTCAGTGTTGCAGGCGCAAACGAACAGTCACACAAACAATTTGGAACACGAGTTTCGCTTAGAAGAGAAACACGAAAAAAAAAAACAGAGAACGCGCAAAGCGGACAAGGGAAAAATACATAAAAGGAGACGAGAAAAAAAACTGACACGCCTAGCTCAGTTGGTACAGCCATGAACTGTTGAAATACAGACCTGAATTCGCACTCTGCCGGAAGCAGACGAGTAAAAAAAAAAAAAGAAAAAGAAAAAGATAGCAGTCCAGAAGTACCACACATATGAAATCACCAGGACATCTAGCTATTGGCCACGGGTCCTTTTCGGAGGTCGCCTGCCGCAGATTGGATTTATCTATGGCACTGGGCCTCCGAAAATTTCATAGGCGGGGAGTTTTTTTCAGCAAGGCTGGGGCCGTGCAGTTGCCGTTTAAGGGCCAGTCCGATCGAGGATGATATCGCAAGGCCATTGCCTTTTTGTTCCCCCCAAGTCGTATATGAATATGCACGTGTGTGTGTCATCATCTTTGCTATACACGATTCCACAAAGAAAAGCCTGTCGGTGGGATCAGTGTGTGACATCATGTTCCCTGTCGACCGACTCATCAGTGTGCCTTGTCATGGTCACAGTACACAACTCGCCCTTGTCATGGTCACAGTACACAACTCGGACTCGGCTAAAAAAATGCGGCTATCACACCATTTGGTTGGACTTTCAACATCTCTTCAGGAGTTTGAACACCGAGGACCTCGCCGCACGACTCTCTAAATGTGAAAAAGACAAAAATGTGGTTGGTGCATTTGGTCCTGTTCTAGCGCGAAGTTCATCATTCTCAGTTTGCAAATTTGGAGAGACTCAGTGGTGTGGTGATGACCTGAGTCTGACAGTGAGTGCAGGATGCATTTGATTGGCAGATAAGGACAGACCATTGGACCTGACAACGCCCTGGAAAAGAAAAGAAAAGAAGAGAAAGGCAGACCATGTTGCCCAGAGTTGGTGATACCCCCGAGGGAAGTGGATAGCATTACGCCCAATGACTGCAGGTCCAAGCGGCTCACTAATCTGTCACAACCATAAAACCCACTTTACAAATCCACGACCGTCCTCGCCCAAATAGAATACCTAGTCATTAAGCCACAGGTCCCCCGTCATCGAAACCCCCCGGTACCGGTGAGTTAGGGGAGGGTTTTTCGGAGGTCGTCCGCCCCTAACTCACCGATCTCGCAAAGTCCTTGGCAAGTGCACCAAGGCCCCACGGTGTAGAGGGCGGACGACGGCGGGTTGCATCGAGCTGTTGCGAAACGGTCGGGTGGTCCAGTTTTCGGGCCGTCGACAATCTGTACTGGACTTTCGCGCTGTGGCGGGAAATGAAGGGCCGCACTTATTCAAAAGATAAAAAATAAAAACAGATCGAAAATTTCCACCGTCGCGTGCCCTTCTTTTTTTTTGTTTTTTTTTTGTTTTTGTTTTGTCATTGTTAGCATTGTCCAGGTAGTACCGATATGTACATATGAGAGGACGATGTGGAAACGCGTCCCTGTGTGTAGTCGTATAGGGTTTCGAAGTTGTTGGCGGTATCCACCCGTTCAGGGTTGTGACAGTCATGTCCGCCATCGCCACGAGCCCTCCAAAACATCACATACAGTTCTTGCTCTGTTGTTTCCGTTCGTGTTCCTTGCCGCCTCGTTTCCGGCAGCGTGAACTTGTTGGGGGTGATGTGCTTGGGGTCGTTGTACCGATGCGAGGCCGGCGAGCAGTGCGGCGATGTGGCCTCTCTCTCTCTCTCTCTCTCTCTCTCTCTCTCTCTCTCTCTCTCTCTCTCTCTCTCTCTCTCTCNCTCTCTCTCTCTCTCTCTCTCTCTCTCTCTCTCTCTCCGCTTGACGTCGTGGTGGGTGGTCGGTTAGGTTTCCTGTGCGGTGGTTCGTGTCTTTGACGATTTGTCATTATTGATGTGACAAAGTCGCCATCGTACAGGGACCTGTAAGCTGCACCTCCAGCGTCATCGCCAGGTGTGGCAAGCGTTTCGTTTATTCGCGACGCGGCTGCATGACAGGCTGCGTTGGACTTTCGCGGCGGCTGTGTGACTGTACGCGTCTTTGAGTGCCGCCCAGTACTGGTGGGTGTGCTGGCAGGTGTTCGGTACTGTGCTGTGTGCATGCGGTCCCCCCGCCTTTGGAGTAGTGTTGGTCGTCGTCGATCCTCCGCATTGCTGCGTGTTTGTGTAAGTGGGACTGTGGTCGTGTGCGTGTGCTTGCGTGTTTGGCTGCGTGTTCGTTCGTGGTCGTTTCTTTTTTCGTTTTTTCCTTTTTGTTGTTGTTGTTGTTGTTCTTCTTCTCCATCTACGTTTTCTTCTTCTTCTTTTTCATTTTCTTCTTCTTCTTCTTCTTCTCTTCTTCTTTTTCTTGTTCTTCTTTTTCTTGTTGTTCTTCTTCTTCTTAGTGGAGTTATTTTCAGCACCGACTCTTTGTTCTTGCTTGGTTACGAATTGCAACTACCTTCTTGTTGCCTACTAAAGAGTGAATTCCATACCGTACTTTTGTTAGGTATTGGTTTTATCTTTACTTCGTTTTTTTTTTTTTTTTTTGTTCTTCTTCTCTTATTCGTCGTTGCTTGTTTGTTCGGTTACGAAATGCGAGTACCTTGTTGTTGCTTGCTAAATATTCGACTCCAATACCGTACTTTTATTAGGTTTCGGTTTTTAGTTCACTTTGTTTTTTTTTTTTTTTGTTCTTGTTCTTTTATTCGTCGTTTCATTTTTTCTTATTCATATAAGAAATGCGACTTCCTTCTTGTTGCGTAGTAAAGAGTGAACTTCACACCATACTTTTATTAGGTTTCGGTTTTATCTTTACTTGTTTGTTTTTTTTTAGTTTTGTTTGTTCTTCTTCTCTTATTCGTCGTTCCTTTTTTTCTTGTTCGGTTACGAAATGCAACTACCTTGTTGTTGCGTAGTGAACATGAAATTCCATACCGTACTATTGTTAGGTTTCGGTTTTTAGTTTACTTCATTTGTATTTTTGTTCTTGTTCTCTTATTCTTCCTTCGTTTCTTTCTTGTTCGGTTACGAAATGCGACTTCGATATTGTTGGGTGTGTAACTGGCACCACATACAACACTGAGTATATATATTCTGCCATATTTATACTTTGTCAGATCCGGGCATGTTGCGTAATTCGTGGACTTTATTTTATTTTTATTTATATATTTTTTAGCGGTTCTTTTTATCGTCGCAGGTATTTAGTGTTTGTTCGCATCGTCAAAATTTTTGTATTTTTTGGTACTTTGTTTTTTTTGGCGGAATTCTTGGTTGTTGACGCAATGTTATTTATTTCTTTTGTTAGCTCTTCTTTTTTTTTCCCTTGTCTTTCCTTCTTTTTGTTCAAATTCTTCTTCTTCTTCTTCTTTTTCTTCTTATTCTTCTTCTTCATAATCTTCTTCTTCTTTTTCGTGTTATGCTTCTTCTCGATCAACTTTGTTGAAACTCCGACGAAACAGTTTGTCACAGCCCGTCGTTTATTGTCCTCTTCTCTTTTCCTGCGTACGGTTTACCGGGCACTTATGTTTGTGACGATATATATATATATATATATATATAGATTATCGTTTTCAGTGCAATCAGTGAAGGGATTCTGCAGACAATTGAGGGTTCAGCCTCTTGATGAGTCGATGAAACTCCGACGAAATAGTTTGTCACAGCCCTTCGTTTGTTGTCCTTTTCTCTCTGTCTGCCTACGGTTTTACCGGGCAGTTCTGTTTGTGACGATATATACTACGACTTCGCTAGCTTCCTGCTACGTTTTTTTTCGGTTTGGTCGAGCGGCAGTGGTCGGGGCCGTTACTAGGCGGCCATGYTGTGCCTCTAGTGCCAGCGGCGTGCCTGGAGTGTTATTTTTGGTTGTGACAGACCTTTCTTTGTTTCGTGAATGTGTTGTTGGCTTATGATGGGGTGTGAACCGACAGTCTGTAGAGTTTTTCATCTGGTGTGGGTGAATGATAGTCTACTTTGATTTTGGTTAAAGTCGATTATCATTTACAGTTTAATCAGTGAGGGGATTTTGCAGACTGTTGAGGGTTCAGCCTCCTGATGAGTCGGTGAAACTCTGACGAAACAGTTTGTCACAGTCCCTCGTTTGTTGTCCTCTTATCTCTCTCTACCTACGGTTTGACCGGGCAGTTTTGTTTGTGACGATATATATATATATATATATATATATATACTCTGCCATATTTTGTCAGCCATAACTCGAAAACTCTCCCGGATTTTTTGCGTTATTCGTTGGCTTTGTAATTTTTTCTTGTTTTGTAATAATATTTTGGGCATCTTGTAATCGTCGCTGATATTTTTTGTTGTTGGCATCTTTTGTTTTTTTATTTTGATTTGAAATTCGAACGACATGCAGAAAAAAAAAACCATTCCAACCACATGTAGCAAAATAATGTGAGCAATTTTTGTTTGTGGGTCGTATCTAGGTTTTTATCCAGATTACAAAAATAAAAAAGCAGCACGGATATATATATATCTTTTGAAAATCCATAATAGATTTTTTATTATTATTTGTTTGGCCGGTCGGCAAAGTGGCCTCGGGGCAGTCTGGTAGCCAAGGACAAGCGAGTGTTTTATTATTGGGCCTGATATACATATACATACTCCGACGATACACTTTTTTGTGACAGTCCCTGTTTGTTGTCATCTTCTCTCTGTCTGTCAACGGTTCATCGGGCACCTCAGTTTGTGACGATATATATATATAAACTCCGACGAAACAGTTTGTCACAGCCCCTCGTTTGTTGTCCTTTTCTCTCTCTCTCTGGCCACGGTTTACCGGGCAGTTCTGTTTGTGACGATATATACTACGACTTCGCTAGCTGCCTGCTACGGTTTT
>BFEA01000107.1:2107251-2132637 GCA_003427395.1 Chara braunii | reverse complement strand
ATCTTCCTACAGGAACATCTACAATAGATCCAGTACGTTTGACAATATCTCCTTCTTTAATGGCAGTATCACTACCAAAAACCACAATTCCTACACTCTGCTTGAAGGAAGTGGGGGCGAAAAAGGCATAAAACACGTGGAAAAACTATTCATCTCTGCATCGGGTCATTATGGAGTCTTGTGTACGTTCTCGCGTACATTCTGCTTGGAGTGAACTAATGACATGTGGCTATCTCTTTGTCCATGTCAGTTCTTCAGTCAACCTCATCTGATATACTTTGTCCCCTGCACACGCCCTTCTTCCCCCTATCCTCTTTCTTTCCCAGCTCTGCCCCTAGGAAGACTGACTTGAAGAGGTAGTTATAATTGCAGATGTTCCTTTATTTTAGGGTTTGCCTGTTCCCCAAGGATGTACCTGGATGTGAATATTAGCAAAGTGGATCCAAGTTGGACTTCTTGGAGAGAGACTAAGGGGCTGATCCCACCACTACACTTCGAATGTAGATGCGAAAAATCACTATGAAGATATCAGCGGTCGTGGAGGGGCCAAAAAGAGAAGTTGGATCCCACGAGGCACTTCTTCAGTGGTTTTCCTGGATCCGCGACTGTTCTTTGTGGCCTGTTACAGAGGGTGGACATCTTCGTGGTACAGGTTGTCGCTCGTTGGCGGGGGTGCGACACCTCCGGTGGCGTGGTGTGACACTGTCAGGCAGTGGGTGGCCAGGCCTGGCCAGTTTGGTACTCTTTCGTTTGAGGCCGGCACACACTTGAGAACATCTACTTCCCCCGGCGCTTTAGGTCACAGAGGTGCAGTTCCCGGTCGCCTGGAGATGGCGGAGTCCTCGGTGGTGGCATTTTTATCCATCCTGCCTTTCGCTGGAGGCAGGCTTGCAGGAGCCGCCTTCACGGGCTCGACAGTATGTGGACTGCTCACGAGCTTTGCTAGGGCTGCAACATCGACGGACTGCCTTCAATTGGTCAGTTAAAGGAAGGATGGGTTGCCCACAGGACGATCTGCTGCTACAAGTGTCACGCAGCCGCACGCTGTTGAGGCCTAGACATGAGGCCGGTACGGGATCTTTCGACCACCCACCTTGAGAACAGACCGTCGCAGAGGCCAAAGTCTGACCGTTGTATTTTCTCATCGTTGTTCGGCCTCACTCTACAACGGGAAAGGCCACATGGACTCCGCCAACCGGCATGTCACATAACACTGTGGTCCACGGAATTCCTAATGCTGCAAACGGACAAACGAGGAAAAAAAAAAAAAAAATGCTCTCTTTTTTTCACTGTCGTGAAGCCCTCACGACCTAGTACACAAAAGTTGTAGTAACTACATTTGCGTCCTTCGTGGACGTGCTGCCACAACACACCCAAACGAAATTAAGGCAAAATATTTCACCGACCGCGACAACGTCGAAAAATGGTGGGATCTCTAAACTACACTATAATTGGCCTGTAGTGTAGTGGTGGGATCAGACCTTTTTTTTTTTGTGGAAAGCCTTGGCTGTCTAGTAGAGGGGGCGATACGAGCAGCCCCCACTAGTAGTAGGCTCCAGCTGCTCCATCTATTGGTGGGGAGCTGCAAAAACGGGTCCAGTGTCCCTTATACATTCAGAAGGAACTCGTTATCCAGATCATTGTGTTGTGCTGCCTTATTACTCCAAGCTCTTTGGGGTCTTAGTTGTGAGCTAAATCTGCATCTTCGGCCCTTTTTTGGGGCCGCTTGTTTCTATTTGTAATCATTAGCAGTCCAGCTACTCTTCTTGGACATTCTTCGGACTCTTAACCCTCAGGCATGTCGTCCTCCCCCAGTTTCAGTCAGTCTTGTCGTGGGGGCATCTAATCTTCTATTCCTGTCCCTTTTTTCATCCCTCCCCCATACCATGCTATTCCTACTAGGCTGTTAGTCGGGGGGGGGGAGGGAAGAATTCTGGAAATTCATCACTCGGTCGCGTTGGAATTGAGTCATCCAGCTTGGTCCAGTCGTGGAAGAGGAGTCTGTAGTCTCTGGTTATCCCCTTCTTGTCCCGCATCCTCCCTTGCCCCCTTTTTTCCCCTTTCCACTTCACCTTTCCCATCCTCCCCCCTGTTTCCCCCCCAAGCCAGCTTTTGCAGAATTCTTGTATCCTTCGCTTCATTTCATTCAGAGTGTGTACGTGTTTGATTTGTGATTTGACTTCCTCCCACCGTGTTGTTATGGTTGTATGAATCTCTTGTTGTGTACTCTCCGTAAATTCCGGCCTCACCAACCTCACGCCCTCCATCTCATAGGTGCAACGGCGTGTCCAGAGTGCCCATAGTACTGCCCGCCATGCGTCCCAGTTTGAACATGTTGATAGTGAAGCCGCCAGCCTGAGGTTGTTCGGTAGGCCATCTCTCAAACAGCAAGGCTTTTTCCAGTCCCATGGCCAGGGTGCCCCTGTTCCAAGCTGATCCCAGACCCTATCCCACCATCGCTAGAGCCAAACCGCTCCGGGGTCCTCCACCTTTTGTTCGCCAGCTCTATCAGGATGCACATAGACGTCCAGGTCAGCCAAGTGCATTCTATATGCGCCCCGGATAGGCAAAATAACAGGACAAGTGGGAGTAGATGGGTTGTGTTTGCTCTTCTATGAATGTTACAGAATGTAGTTGTATTAAGCCACCACTACCTTCCCAGCTTTAAATCTAAAACGTGTCGGGTGACGAGGTAGCCGAGGGGGGGAAGGTCATCATTGAATCGGCGGGCCGTTTTCCGTTTCGGGGCTGCAACACTACCCGCGGCCAACATATGAGAAGGGGTACTGGTGGTTTTAACTGCAAGTACCTTTCTCCCCTTGAAAATAAAAGCCTTGTCGGTATATTAGGAAGCCGGGTGGGAAAGGGGCCGCCGATTTTAAATTTCATTGGTGGCCCTTTTTTCGTTTTGGGTCTCTAAAACTGCCCGAAGCCAGTGTATGAGAACGATACTGGTGGTTAAATATATCATTTGCATGTAGGAATATGAAATGTGAAGTGTATTTGATACTTGGAAAATCTACATTGACAGCCTGCTTGTGGTCGAAGATGAAACAGGAGTTTGTTCATAATGCACTTGGATGTGCGTGTCAGCCAAGTGCATTCTCATCGTGGTAGATTGTTACCTCACAAATTACAAGGAGGTTATTCTAGTCCTTCACCTGTTTCATCTTTTCGACAAAAAATAAAAATAGATACATGAGAAAATTTGAGGCCAGGCATGTCACAATTCTATGCAGGTAAGGCCATCACCTAGTTTTGGCTTGGAAAGTGTTGGGAACCAGGGGCAGCATTGCATCCGGCAGAGAATGCATTTCTAATTTTTGCATTGTTTTTTATATTATTTTTGAAATATCACGAGTGAAGAATCTAGCAAAGCCTATTGTCTCCATTGTGACAGATAAGAGTACCATTACGGTTTCCCAGTGTGTGGAAAACATAAAGTGTTGCTTTATGACACAGGAAGGTAACTGTATCCTGCATGATGTAACATTCTTGATTGAAAAAGGATCTGGCATTTGATTTGATCTAGGGAATGGATTGGCATGAAGAAGTAAACCCTAAGATCAGATATAAAGAGAAATCTGCAAAAATTAAGAATAAAAATAATGAAATTCATCAATTTGTATCACATTGTTTTTCTGTTGTATGAGTTTATTTGATCTTTCTGTTGTCTACTCCAATCTATTCGTGGAGAGCAACACGTGCTGCTCCTACTTAGCCGAAGGGTGCAAACGTAAAGTCGACGCCGAAAACCCTTTCCTTCTCTTCAACTCCTATAACAAAGAATGTGTCTTCGTTGGCCCCTCACCTAGATTGCTATGAACCTATGATGTGTAGAGTTTCTCTGAGTGGAGTCCTTGATGAAGTTGGCAATGAATTGATTAACTTACGAAGTTTATGGCCTAAGAAGGCGAAGTCCAAGGGCGAGTTGATGTTTGCAGACATAGGCCCGGTTCCCAGCACGTGCTGCTCCCCACGAATAGACTGGATCATTTGTTCTTGAGAGGTGTAGAATAAGTGGGAGCCTTACGGCGCAAGTGAAATACCACTACTTTTAACGCTAATTTTCTTATTTCATGAGGTGGAGCCGGGGCTCTGCCCCTGCTTCTCGATCAAAGGTGCAGGCCCTCGTGGCCTGTCCGATCYAAGCGAAAGACATTGTCAGGTGGGAAGTTTGGCTGGGGCGGCACATCTATTAGAAGATAACGCAGGTGTCCTAAGATGAGYTCAACGAGAACAGAAATCTCGCAAGCACTGATGATTGTGCATCCTCTCATGCTCTGAGTCCTTGGAAATATCAATTTTCTACCAAGGTTTCTCATAATCTATGTCAGGATGAGCTCAAAAAAAAAAGTGGTCTCCTTCGTTATCCATTTTTATTGTTGTTGTCACCCTTATTGACAATTGTAATAATGACATCACCTTTTTTCGATTCCCTGCCCGGACTTACTTGTCCCTCGATTCCTTCGAGGGGTCACTTTTCCATTGTGTCGTCATCGAACACATCGAGCATGTGGTCTTGTATCATCTGCCTCTACAAGGTTTTTTTCTTTGATCCACTCCCTTGCCCTGACTTGGTAACCCCAGCGTAGGTGTTTTTCACTTGAGACATCATCTATTATCGCGGCAAGGCGAAATCCCGGAATCGTCTATACATATACTTACCCGACTTCGACGCGACAATTAGTTGTCCACAAATAGGTTCTGGTAGGGCTTGTGAGTAAATGTGAACCGGATCATCATGGATGTTCAGTCCTGGTACTTGCATCAGACGATACACTTCGCTAGAGATAGCATCAACAAATATCCAGTGTTGTTGGTCGATGATGGTAAGCTGGTCAAACGCCTTGTCTGTTGTAGTCTTAATTATAAATATTTTTTTGATAATCTTAATAAATTCCCTCAAAGTCAGAGTCTTCGTGCAATCCCCAATAAACTCAAATCCGACGGCATTCGCTTCCGACAATACACATGCCTTAGCGTCTTCGCCACTACATGAGGTGGTCAACGTCCTTTGGCTAGAGCAGTAGGTTTGAACCTTAGCAATCCACAGTAGCAGATGTTATCCTTTCTTTCCGGTGAATGTGAGTGAGAGTTTCATTCTCACTTTTTCCATCTCCACTTCTTTTTTTTTTGTTCATCTTTCGGCTTGGATTTCATTGCATCTTTCATCAGTTTTTTTCTTCCTCAGTTTTTTCATGTTTTTCCCTTATCATCTGTTGCTTTTGCTTGATCGCATTGGTCAGCATTGCCAATTGGGCAGAAAACAATTTTTTGTCGACAATGACTTTGTCTAACTTCGTCTCTAAGTGAACCAGGTAAGGCATCGTATTAGGAATAAGAATTGAACATCACTTTCTTCTTCCACTTTAACCTTACTTCGGATTTCATTCATTTTCATATTTTCTTCCCGCTTTTTCCTTTGTTGTTTCATGATTTTACTTCCTTCCTCCTTTTTTTTGCCTGCAATGCTTCTTCTAGGTATCTGATGTTTTCATTAACTACGTCCTTATTTAATTCTTATCTATTTTCCCCGCTCGTTTCCCGTCCTTTTCTTTTGTTCTCTTCTTCAATGTGCTGGATATTTCTGACAAACATTTCGTCAACAAATTGATCTAGTTGTCTGTGAAGGGTCCTGGCTAAGACCAGGTTCATTTCTCCGGCCATGGGAAGGAGGTCAACTCTCATCTCCGCTTGGTCCAACTGTTCTTCGAAAATGCGCAGGTCGAAGTAGCCTCGGACATGATTTTCTGCTTTCAAACCAGCCTCATGGATTTCGGTCAGAACTTGCTGAAGTTTCAACTTCTCCTGGTACCTGCGTGCATTCACTTGCTCACATGTACACAGTTTTTCATCTGCATACAACGTTAGTAAGACCGTATGGAAAAACAAGGGATTAAACATTATCAAACCAGACAACCGCAAGTTGTTCCACAAGGAAGTCATCCTTTATGCTACCATAAAAAATAGCTAAAGAAAGATTAAGAAATCGAAATGAGGTTATTGCATATATTCCGGGAGAAGGCCATAATTTTCAAAAGCACTCTATCAGATTATGCAATTATCTGTTTCACGGTCGCGTCAGAAATTTGGAACAACAAACACAAAATAAATAAAATCATATAAATATAATATTAATGTATTAATATACTATTAGTTTTTTTTCCCCTTAATATGCTTCACTGCTCGTGATGTTGTCTACTAATGTGTGTGGATTCCTTCTGGTCGTGCGATAAAGAATCATCAACAATCAGACCACATGCCAGATAATATTAGAAACCGCACAGGTAACTCCACCTTAACACCAATCAATACATCAACAAGGTAAGTCCATATCAGTATCAATCAAAGGTCAAGACATATACTCCACGTCAGTGCTCAATGGGATACATCATCCCACTATTTCTTTGGTTCCTCGTCAGTCTATTCTTGACAACCACATCGGTTCTCTCTCCCTGATGACACGTCAACAATGCTTCCACCAGTCAGACATTGCTTTCACCAGTATGCCACATAGGCAATGTTGTCGTCAGTCAAGATGTCAACTCGGGAGTACTATCGCCAATCAATATGTCACATCATCACTTGTTTTATCGTCCTTTCTAGCACTTCTTCAATTAATGCGGCAATACTGGCGATTTATTCTCAGACGGGAACCAACCAATGAGTGTCACGTCGGCGCAAGCATATGGTGAAAACCACTCTGCGTTTGCCACGTCAGTACCCCTTCCGGAAAGAGACATCCTGACGATTTATTCCCTTATGGGAACCAGCCAGCGAGTGTCACGTGGACATGAGTATATGGTTAGAAGCAGTCAGCAAGTGCTTAGACAAACTTGAATATCGTGGTTGTCTTCAATCGAGCGGCAAGTCGGCGAGATGAGGTGAGTTCTCTCTATATCGAATTGTAATGAGCCTAATCTCATCAAGCAATCATGTCGTCAGATAACAATGTCGTGCAATGTCGTGAGATAATCATTCCAGCAAGTTCATCAATTTGAAGTCATTGAAGTAGATCATTTGTCATTACCGTGTGTAAAGTCTTCAAGTCAAAAGTATCTAGACAAGAAAAAAGAGGGAGGACAGAGAGAGAAGAATGTTGCAACGGTAAACTTCAACTTCTCCTACAGGCCTCCCACCTCTTCCACGTCAGCAAAATCTGCGCATAGTATGACACGTGGATTATATGAATGCAGCTTCTTGCAGATAAACTATCCTTCAACAGCGAGCAAAATTATCAGCAGCATCATATCAGAAGAGACCAGGTACGCGCACACGACAGCGCACATTGCCCACACTCTCTCTCTCTCCTCATTACCTCATCGTCATTTGTGGTCGCAGCAATGGTTGCCTTCTCTCTCCTCTCCTATTACAGCATATGGTTGGCACCCACAAAGTAATGTGGCTCCAACATCCTCCTCCCAAGTCTTACGTACATCGTTATAGTCGAAGGCAACTTACAAGACTGAATGACCAAGTAGTGGCGAGGTCAACTCTATATAGTGTTGACTTGTGTTGTCCAGGGTCAACTTTTGTCCATGTGAGGGTCCGACCTCTTCCCAATGTCGACGACTCAAATCCAATTTGTCTCAATTTCGGTTTTAACCCCTTGAGGCCTAAATCTTTCGAAATGTGCAGACCTACGTTACCCAACGTACACGTATGGGGCATTTTTGTTCAAAATGTACAGGGAATATATGTACGAGAACCTGTACGGGAACCTGTACATGTGCTGCAACATCACAAAACAAGCAACATTTGGTTGAGCATCATTTGTCGATTCTTATTATAATTTGAGAAAAATAAAAAAAAAACAATATTAAAAAAAAGTTGTTCAGGCCCTGAAGTATAAGTAGAGTATGAGTAAGGAGTACGACTCGTACTCGTACGAGGATGAGTACAAGTCGCAACGTAGTTGCAGACCATCGTTAGATTATTCAAGATCGATGACCATAAAATCTTATACGATGACCTTGACTTCTCGAATTTGTGCTTGAGTCCACAAGTTAACTGTGGATATTTCGATCAACTTTCGGTCTGGGTATTTTCCTAAGCTCTGTTTTAGAGTCTGTGAGGGCCTGGACGTGGCCATTGGTTGTCGGGGTGTCAATTTGCATGAGGAGTGTAGCACACCTAACAAATTTGATAAAACACTCAGTAAATTAAATTGCACACAGTGTAACAAATGAGTATGAGTATGATCCAAGGAGGTCAGACAAAGGGATGAATGATAATATTCACAGTTAGCAGTTTGACTTGATGATCACAAATAGTATCTTTAAATTCACACACTTGAAATAGATACTCAAGCAAGTCATAATATTCAAGCTTGGAGAGAAATAAAAAGGCAGTTAAAAAGAAAGAGAAAAAAAAAAAAAAAAAAGGTAGGGTGACAAGGTGACTGACTAGCATAGATAGGTATGACTGACGAACAATGAATTATCATCTGTACATACGGGTGCACCTTTCGAAAAATGAATGGGCTGCTACTAGAGCTCCCAAATTCATCCGAGTCGAAACGCGTTCACTCTATTTGTTTTCCCTGCGGTCGGTATATTGAAACGGTACTATTGGTTTAGGATACCTGGTATGCAAGACAATATTTAGCATGATCTTAGGCCGAACAGGTTGACTCTCAAGTTTCGCCCTTGTTTTATTTTCTTGTTGTGGGAGGCACATCTCCCTATCAATAGAATTAAGTCTTCGTTTTCAACAAAATTGTGATCCAGGGGGGAGAAAAAAAAAATCATATACTCTCGCACTTTGTGCATCGCAGGGTGTGAAGGCATAAAGGGTATTTTTTTTCCCATTAACACGCAGGAGCAAGGCGGAGACAACTTTTGATTTTGTACCTGATTGTATGTTAGCACTCACTTTGTTTATCGCATCACACACAAACCTATGCTTGGGTGTAGTTTCACTTACATAGACTCTTTGTTTATAATTAGTGATTAGAAATACCTTAGAAGTCACCCTCACCTATTAGGTATAATCCCTGTTTACACATTATGCAATTGGTCTTATAAAAGTCTTCCCCACGAGCTTGTGCGCATTTACAGAAATTGTTCAATCTAATTGTTCATAGTGGTTGTTGATATGCAGGTTAATTGAGGCTAAAAATAAAAGGTTGGTGGCTACGAAAAAAACATTAAAAATCTTCGGAGAAGCTTAAGGTTGTCGTCAGGGTTACCTGACCGAACGTTCAGGGGGCCCCGGGCTGGCCCCCGAACGTTCGGGCGTTCGGGGTCCGGCCCCCGCCAAAAAAAATGTCGGGGCCTAAAAATAAGTTTTTTTTTCTGACTTTTTTTTTGTGAGTTCTCTATGATGTAACCTACACGCCTATAAATTTTGAAGTCATTCTGCTAAGCCAAAAAAAACATTAAAAATCGTCAAAGATGGGGGTGTCAAAACGTGCTCGCCCACTCACTATTTTATTTTTTTTCACTTTTAATTTTTTGTTTTCACTTTATTTCGGGGCTTAAAACATTTTATTATTTTTTGAAAATTTTTTAATGATTTATTGATTATGTAAAATACATATCTGTAAATTTTCAGGGCATTTGTCAATGCCAAAAAATAATAAAAAATCTGCAAAGATGGCGGTGTCGAAAAATGCTGGCACACTCACTCATTTTAATTCTCTTTTTATTTTTTCTGTTTATTTTCTGTATTTGATTTTTAATTCAAATTTGGTAAAGAATTTGGATGTAGTGACCAGGCAAATGTTGTTAAGTTTATTTTTTCTCCATAACATATGTTTTTTTCGGAATTTTTTGATTTTTTTTTTTTTTTTTTTTTTTTTTTTGTCCACGTTCGGCCCGAATGGCCGAACGCCTTCCGAAGGGGTCCCGTACGTTCGGGCGTTCGGGTTCGGGCGTTCGGCCCGTCCCGAACGCTGGCAACCCTGGTTGTGGTCATAAAGACGATGGGGTCAGACTGGTGGAGGTGGCAATATTATTCATGGTCAAATGGGGAGACCGTATATCATTGACACGAAGGGCATTAGCAATCAATACTTTCATCTTAGATACAAGTTTTTGACCTTCCAAGATGTGCAATTGTTGAATTTAAGGAGGTCTTTTTTTGCCTTCTTATAGATAATGAGCATTAAGACAATAAGTATATACGAAGTGTTACAAAAGTGGATAATTCATATTGCAGTAAAAGTAGGTCGAAGGCTCGACCATGTGAAATGCTAATGGGCAATGACGTCCTCTGAGTTCCCTTGGCAGACATGCAATGCTTAGCCCCATCATACCCCTCGTACATGCGAGTCTACTTGTTAGCGTTGTTAAGGAACTCTTGCTAGTTCAATTTATAAATCCTACAAAAACTGAAGGGATATCTCACCAGCCAATTGATGTGAGGATTTGTCGAAGGACCTCCTTGGGCTCATATTTATATTTGTATAGAGGGGCATATGTCTGACGAACTTGTCTCCCCCTCCTAGATGGCATGGAGTTAGAAGGCAACCAATCTTTGGTAACTGCAATATCTTTGGGGTGAATGACACCATGTTTCCCTCGGCGAGGACTCCTGCTGCTTGACGTGGGTAAAAAATGATATTTATTATTAAGTGATTTGTACGACCTTGGAAATAAGTCGTCGAAATCTGCGAAACAGATCAGGCAATTGGCGAAAAATATCAAACACGCGAACACCAAATTTACAAAAAGTAAGGAAGTTTTTTCATTACTTTGGGAATTAGCCCTTAAGAGGGTTGATAATAGTAGATAGGTATTGGATTATACTGAGTGCTTCGTGTCCTATCTTTATCACAATTTAGAAAGGATGACAGAGAGTGAGGGCGGGCTCAATGCTTTTCGAGCCTGCATAATAGCCTTTCAAATTTACGATTTGATATGTCGTCTTTGAAAGGAGTGCGACAACAGACAGGTCTTGATATCTAAAAGTAAGACCATGTTTCATTCCCTCGCAAAATATGTCAGCAAGAGAGATTCAATAAGATTTCTGACCATTTAAACCACTAGTACCTCCACGTTTCTAGGTCGTTAACACGATAACTTAATCGGTGTGCCTCGCCGGTTCATATGCATTTGCATCAGAGACTCCCTAAAGGGGGCCTAAGACCCCCTTGGGTACTGATGGTTTAAGTGCAGTTTTCAAGATCGATTTAACAAGCATCACATCATGTTGTTTCCTGGGGTCCAAGATCCCCAATCCTCCTTGGTTACGTGGGAGACATAACATTTTTCATGCGATTTTTAGATAAAGGAGTCTATATCTCATGCGTAAGGCTTCCACATAAACTCAATTGTTCCATATTTTATCAGACTTGTTTACCAAAACTCCTTACCGTTCTCAAAAACCATAGAAGAGCAAATAAAGAACCTTTAATTATCATCCATTTGCCGAACAATGACAAATGGGAGGCTCTGCCCGATGTGACAAACATGTGAGCCGACTTCTGAAGTAACAAGTCATTCTGATCGCCTTCTCATAACATGAGAGATATCTGAAGGCCTGAGAAACGTTCAAATTGTTCTTCATTCATTTTGCACATACCCCATTGTACAAACATGTGAAAATTTGGGACAAGAAAAAATACGGACGTATGCATGTTGAAAGAAGTCTCCGGATAAGGTTGAATATTCGCTAGGTATTATTTTAGTGTCCTTAAGGATACAACTGGATTTTTTGCTGCTACAAAGAGGTTGCCGAACAACACCTTGACCTCGTAATAGTTAGATCCTGTTAAAAAGTCGTCGATTATAGGGTTTTACCGGATGTTAGTTAAGAATACCTTCATTCGGATGATAAACAGGAAATGGTTCAGTGAGCACCACTGCCTCAAGAAGCGAGATAACAAAAATTTATTAGATATTTTGTCATTAACCATAACGCCGGGTACATCGTCACGTCCCATGTAGAGAAGACCTAGCCAAATCTCATTATCTTTATAGTAGTAACGACATAAGGCCTGTTGACTTAGTTATAGTTTTTTTTTAGATATAGTAGAAAGACTGCGTGGTGTAGTTCTTTATTATTTGTAATTTCCAACGTTTTTATTGTTGTCATGATGTTTGTAAATATTGTTTGTCCTCTCATGAATGTTTCTTAGTCATGTTGGAGTAATTCCAATACGTATTTCCCTAATCCCCTTGCTAGTATCTTAGCCCATAACTTTTACGAAACATTTAAAACTGCAATAGGTCTCAAATTTTGAAACTCATATTTGTCCTCCTTCTTAGATAGCACGAGATAACCCCTTTGCACATTCTTGTTGACAACTTCCTCCCGTAGACATGACAAATCATCATCACCTGGGGTCTTCCCTCTAGACATGGACTTCAAAACCTCAAACTCCTCCGTATCAGTGATAGAGCAGTTAAAATATAACAAAATCATAGTGAAAAATCTAACTGTGATGGAAGACCAATGACTGTTATTCAAGTGTACTTCACAATCAATCACAACTCATTGCAGGCGAAAAGTTATTATATAACTGCAGTATGTGGCTGCATAGTTGTAGAGGGTTTGCGGTTCCTACAGGACGATCTGAATCGAATGTGTGGTTGAGTTCCCTGATTGTGATAGTTGATCGTCCGGAAATGAGCTTTTGAAATGACTCCTTCGTCATACGATCGTATAATGATGTCGTTGTAATCCCTTTGACATGTAGTCCCTCATACTAAATTTCATGTTTTTTTTTCTTGATGTTGTCTCATTCAGACGTTAGCTTAACTTTTTTTTTTGTCCGAAACGAAATATGAAATTGCATGTTGAGACATTTTTGATGTAACATGTTCGATCTTCTTCCGCAAATGCACCTCCAATTTATTTCTTTGATATGCCATGATGCCTGAAAAAATTGACAACAAGTTCGAGAACATGTGTGAGCCCACTTTCCACCAATCTGTTGTAAATTAACACATAGATCGTGCATTATTCAAACTTTTAAAAAAAATCTTCATCTATTTGACGAGACCTTCGTCCTTCAAATTTAATGTGTTGAGTGGGAATAGGTCGCGTCCTTTTACAATATCATAAGTTAAAACTGTATGTATGACATGTTCATAATCTCATAGGGGGTGGGTCCATTCAAATATTTATATAACCTATTTTTATAAACTTTATGAAGTCAGAAAGTAATCTAACCTTTGTTTGATAATTCTTACATTTTTTTAGGATTGGAATATAATGTGAAACCGTTTTTGTTAGGATGAGATAAATGGTATATGTCCACCCGTTCTACAATATCCATAAAATTCATTAGTAATCCTTTATCTCTAAGACATTTTGAGTATTGAGAATAAGTGAAACATCTATTGATATATTTCAATTTGTTGCCAATATGACTCTGTTACCTCCCATAATTATGTACAACAAATCATGAAAGAATAAATTCTAAATTTTAAGGTAAATGGGATGTAGACAATAGCAATGATGTAGTATTGTTTATTTATTAGCAGTTTTAACCACGCCTACATGTCCGAGTAATAATCGACAATTTCGACATTCAAATTCTAGTGTACGATGATACCCATCCATCCTTTCAAACGAACAACAGGGGACCATATATGGGTACCATCCCATCATTTGCCAGGACGTTAATTTGATCTTTATTAAGTTTATAATTTAATTACCATTAGCCTAAGTATGAATCCATGACTTCAATCGTTTCTTCTTGAAGTTACCCGTCGAATCCCCAATACCCCCGAGGTTCAAACTCAACAATTTTACTTCACTCGTAGTCTACTGCAGCCACTTGCAAAAGGTTGGATATGGGAGGGGGAGGGGGAAGGGGAAGGAACGTTTGTGCCCCATGCACTCATTAGGTAAGAATGTGGAAATGAAGAACCCAACTTCTTATAATTAGGCAAATGCAACTGCAAATTCAACAGGCATTTCGCAATTGTTCAGTGGAGGGATGTTGATATGGCGCAGTTCCTGCCTTTTTTGGTTAACTAACCATGACAGTGGAATGAGTTGAAGCACTTCGCTCTCAAAGCCTTCCAATTGACCGTCAAAGAAGTGAACGTCCAAAAATGAAACAAATTTCTCTCCATATTGTTCTGTATTATCTGCGAGAATTCGAACTATAATTATATTGGAAATAAGTCGGAAAGCGAAGTGAATTTGCCATGGATAGCAGAGCAAATCAATACTGCAACATCAAAGTGTCTGGAGATAGAAGACTTACCATAGTCGGAGTACCATCCGGTTCAGGGAAGGCTATTATCCGTAAAAAGTTATTGAACTGCTACACAGAAGAATGATAAGATTTTGTTGTCAATATCCTGTAACCGTCCTTTCGATCAGGAGATAGTGGGCAATCGTCTTCTTGAAGTTTTAGTGCCAAGAGTGACAATCACCTATCCTTGAGTCTCAGAGTTTTGCGATGAATACGCAGATGGTTCGCCCTCGAGGTTACCGCCTTAGATTCCTTCCTGGTTCAGTCTTCGCTGCTTTCCCCGGGTAACATTTCTTCCTCTTGAAGTCCCCGTCCAGTTCAGGGGGTACCATTTCGTCCGGTTGAAGTTCCCGGTTCAGTTCCCATAGGGAACATACAAGTCTGCTCGGGACCTGACGAGATTGCCATCGAATCATCTTGGGGTAGATGCCCCTTGGAAGAGGTTTTGAACTTCTGACATACAAAGTTGGAAGATTTAATCCACCAGCCAGGCCACCCGGGCTGGGTCGGACTGCTAAGATCCAAAGTCAAAAGGGAAACAGCCCAGGTCGTTCCCGCGTGGATCCCGCCCGGGTCGACCACCGGGACTGACCGCCAGGCGGGCCAGCGCAAATTCGTAGGGGGTCTGTTTTGGACCCTTGGGGGCCTACCGGTAGGCGGACTCCTCTACTCGTGAAAAAGTACAAGGGCAGAAAAAGAACAAGGCAGAAAAGAAGTCGGGTGATGTCGGCCTCGCTTGGCGGCTGCACGAAGGAGTGCACAACGCCAGTGCTCCTCTTCACCAAGCAGTCCGCCCGGTGAGTTCGCCGTCTTGTTGCCCTCCCTCCTCCTTCTTTCTCCTCTTCTTCTTCTGGTTCTCCTCTGTCTTCTCCTGCTTTTTCTTCTTCTTCTTGCTCTTCTCTTCTTATCTTCTTGCTCTTCTCTTCTTTTCTTCTGCTCCTCCTACCCCTCCTTCCCCGCCTCCTTTCTTCTTCTGCACCTCCTCCTCCTTTTTCCCTTTCTTCTTCTGCACCTCCTCCGTCTTCTCCTCCTCCTCCTCCTCGTCTTCTTGTCTTCCTCCTCCTCCTCCTCCTCCTCCTCCTCCTCCTCGTCGTCCTTCTGCTCCCCTCCTTGAAAGATGACTGCCAAGTAACTGTGAGTCATCACACCCCAAGTTCATACCCCCTCCCCCTCCCCCTCCCCCTCCCCCTCCCCTTCCGCCTCCTCCCTCCTCTTCTTCTTTTTCTTCTTCTTCTTCTTCTTCTTCTTCTCCTCCTCCTCGTTCTGGCCACCCGTCATCTTGAACGGGTAATGCCAAGTAAGCGGGTGTTGGTGCCTGTGCGCGCCTGTCAGCCCGCGCTCGCGCGGGTGCGTGTGTCCGCAGTAGTGGGCGCCCAGTTCCCCTTACCTCCTGTGAGTCATCAGCAGGCGCTGATTACGTTGATGGGCCGCTCGAAAAGGCCAAGCAAGCCCGGGAAAGAACATCGGGATCGGGAGGGAGGGAGAAGAGGATCAGGTAGGAGAGCGGAGGCGGAGAGAGGACGTGGATCGTTGAGGGGAACGGGGACAAGTCCGGGCGGTTTGTCCTCCGAGGCAGCCATTTGAAATCGACAAAAAAAATAAAAAATAAAAAATAAAATAAAATTGGAACGATACAAAGAAGATTAATTACAGTAGCGTTCCTTTTTTTCGTCTTTTTTTTCCGTGTGTGCAAGGATGACACGAACAAATCGAAAAATTTCGGCGCGTCGCGTTCGGGAAAGAAGGAAAGGATAGTTTGAGGAGGGGAAAAGTGGGGGGAGAGGGGGGCAGAGGGGGGGTCTTAAACGGGGTCTTAAACGGGACTCCTGGAGGAGGGGAGGGAGAACGTAGAGGTCTCTTTTCCCGCCGGCATTGGCGGGGGAGGGAAAGAGCGTCGCGCAATCGCGCGGGAGCGATCCGCATCTGCAAAGTGGGAACGGAGGAGGAGGTTGGAGGAGGAGGAAGGGGATGGGGAAGACGGCCGGGATCGGTTGAGGGAAAACGGGTTGGGGGGAGAGAGGTGGGCACGGCGCAATCGGAAGAGAAAGGAGGAAAACACCGCGCTCTTGCAGAGGAGGAGGAAGATGGTCGGCGGGACAGAGATCACGCATCACGGAGACCGCCATCTGTCATTCTTCTTCTTGTATATCACTCCTCCTCCCCCTCCGCCTCCTCCTCCTTCTTCTCTTCTTCTGCTCTCCTCCTCCTCCTCCTCCTCCTTCTCCTCCTTTTGCTCCCCCTCCGCCTTGGACGAGGCACCGCGCTGATTACGCCTCCGACTGTTGCACACACTGCCTGTGGATCCTGTGGATCCTGCTGATCGAACGGTCGAGATCGGGATCGACGGGCGGCATTTTCAAGGTGCAAGGAAGTAATCAGCGCGAGCTGATCGTACACACGGTTTGTACTAGGCATCACCTGCAGTCGTCGTTTCCTGTGGGAGTAGGAGGGAGAGGAGAAGGAGGAGGAGGAGCAGGAGGGATAGAAGAGGAAGGAGGGTTTGAGATTGAGTCGAGGTTTTCCAATGGAGGACGAGGAGGAGGAGGAGGAGGGAGACGATGAGGAGGAGTGACAGAACAGAAAGAAGCTTGGCGTTGGCGTCGTCAGGACAAACTCGTTTTTTTTTTATTTCCTCCCCCCCCCCCAAACTCACGCAATCTCGTTTTAGGAATTAGTACTACTATTATAAGAGAGGGGGGGGGGGGGGGGGGTGCTCTTATCACCTTTCGTAGCGGTGGGACTGGTTATTGTTTTCAAAAAAAGAAGAAGAAAGAAAAATAAAATTGGTACTTCGTTTCAGGAAGAGTGTTGAGAGGTGCCAAGCATCCGATACGATCCATCCCCACCTTTCGATCCACTCCACCCCGAACGGATCATCCAATGCGATCCTATCCACGTCCTCGATCCCCGGATCGCTCGATTGCCCACCCATCAATCGTCGCACAAATCAAGCCCGACTGTCATCTGTTCAGGATGATGACGCGATGATGATGATGATGATGATGATGATGATGACGATTACGATAACGATAATCAATCGCGTGCGTTGGATAAGTCAGCTCTCTCTCTCCTTCTCTCTCTCTCCTTCTCTCTCTCTCTCTCAGTGTGCTACTTGCGCCTGCTGCACGTGCGTGCTATGTGGTTACTAACTGCATGCTGTGCTATGTGCTATGTACGTGCTGTGGTAAGTGCAGACTAAGATCGTGCTATGGTAAGTGCATGCTATGTTGATGCTATGTGCGTACTATGAGCGTGCTAAGGTCGTGCTTTGTGTGTGCCATGTGCGTGCTGTGTGCGTGCTTCTTGCACGGATAGTGTGCCATGTGCGTGCTATGAGCTATGTGCTATGTCCTATGTGCTATGTGCTGTGTGCTATGTGCGTGCTTCTTGCACAGGTAGTGTGCCATGTGCGTGCTAAGAGCGTGCTTCTTGCACCGGTAGTCTGTAGGTAACGAAGATCAACGGCCAATATCTCTTGATCCATGCAAGTGGGACCGTAATCCATGCTACTACCGTCTCTACCCGAATAGAACGCCCGGTCATTATAGCTGCATTTGGGCCAAGTTGCGGTCCAGATACGGTGATAATGACCGGGCGTTTGGGTGAAGACGGTAGCGCGACCGATGGGACCAGCAGTGGTACCAGTTTACAAGTGGGACCAGTGGGCCCCGCAGTGATAGCAGCAGTGGGACCAGCAGTGGTACCAGTGAGGCCAGCAGCGAGACCAGTGGTCCTACCGAGCGGTTCCACTGTGCCCACCAGTGGGACTAGCAGTGGTACCCGTGGGACCCGCAGTGTTAGCAGCAGGGGGATCAGCGGGACCAGAAGTGGAACCAGTCCTACTACTGGTAGTGGGACGGGCTGTAGTACAAGTGGGACCAGCGGTGGGACCAGCAGTGAGACCAGTGGTACCAGCAATTCCAGTGGGGCCAGCAGAGGGCCCAGTGGGCCCAGTGGAACCAGTGATCTAGTGGGACCAGCGAGACCTTACCGGGCTCACTTGCGTGGTTCAGGAAATGCACTGGCCGTTGATCTTCGTTATCCAACGGAAATCTCTCTTAACCCATGCCCATGGGACCAGCAGTGGGACCAGCAATGGGACCAGCAGTGGGTCCAGCAATGGGACCAGCAGTGGGTCCAGCAATGGGACCACTTGGCCCCTCGGGTTTCAGATCCTCCGTTGGTATACGGATGATGCCTCTGTTGGCCCCTTTGGAGGCAAAATGCAGCTCCTTCTCCACTGAGGGCACATTCACACTAGGATTGTTTTATCAAGTTATCTGTGGACGTAATCGAGGTCAGATGCATTCACTCCTGGCCGTAATATCGGTCAGATGCATGGAGGAAATTCCCAGTGTGAGTATGGCCTGAGGCGTCCCTTTTCCCCCTTCTCGAAATTCATTTGGGAATTCATTTGGATATTGATTTGGAAATTTGTTTTGGAAATCAATTCCCGGCTACATTCCATGGCATACGTCCTTTTTTTTTGTACGTCCTCCTTTGGGCTTGGCAAATTGCTTATCTTTTTTTTTTTTTTTTTTTTTTTTTTTTAATTTCCCACCATTTCTTTTTTATCAACTTTTATGCATGGCCATGTTGGGGATGGAATGCTGGTATTTTTTTTTTCTGTTTTTTTTTTTTTTTTACCCCTCCATTTCTGTATTATGAACTTTTATGCATGGCCATGTTGGGGATGGAATGCTGGTATTCCGTATTTCTGTTTTTTTTTTTTTTATTATTTTTATTTTCCCTCCATTTCTGTATTGTCAACTTTTATGGACGGCCATGTTGGGGATGGAATGCTGGTTCTCCACTGCTAAGGCATACTCACACTGGGACTTTCTTCTGCGTCTCTAACCCAATACAGTGGCCAGATTCATTCAAAATAGCCCGAGTGTGAATCATGCTGAAGATGCCGTGAGAGAGCAGAGAAAGTTTTCCTCCATAGTTCGATCACCGACGGTTCTTTCTTTTTGAAATAACTACCTCCCAGGTACCGTATGGAGTTCCAAATTCGCCCAGTTTGAAATAACAGCCCACTGCAATTCCTTTTTTTTTTGCAATTTGAACCTAATGCAGTTCGGAACTGGGAAAAAAAAAACCAGGTACCTTTGCAGTTCTGCCTGGTTGGAACTTGGAAGTTTGTAATTGGTAAAATCAGGTGGCAAAAAAAAAATAAAAAAATAAAAAAATCAGGTGGCTACTCGGTGTTGCTTCTTTTTTTTTTTTTTTTTTTTTNTTGTTTTTCCCTAGGCTACCTGTCGGGCCGCCCGGGTCCCCAGTGGCCAGCCCGTGCAAGGACCAGGGAAGGTCCCAGCCAAAAAAAAAAAAAGAAGAAAAAAATCCAAAAAATCCGAAAAACCCGTGGAAGGTCCCAGCCAAAAAAAAAAAAAAAAAAATCCAAAAAATCCGAAAAAAAGCTATGCAGAGAAATAAACTGAACAACTTTTGCCTCAGGGTCACATCAAAATTCTTCACCAAATTTAGAATAAAAACTAAAATTTAAAAATGATGTTTTTATTTTTAATTATTTATATATTTTTTGGCCCGGCCGGGCAAGTGACCCCGGGCCACTCTGGTAGCCTAGGTTTTCCCTCTTTTTTTTTCCGTTTTTTTTCCGTTTTTTTTCTATTTTCTTTTATTTTCTATTTTTTTTCGTTTTTTGTTTCTTTTTGAATTTTTTTTTTTGTTCTTTTTCTCATTAAAAAAATTAACTATTTTTTTTCGTTTTTTTCCCTCCTTTTTTTCCCTTGTTTTTCCCTTTTTTTTGTTTTTTATTTTTGTTTATTTTTGTTTTTTTTTGTTCCCCACTCCTGCGGCCGGGCCACGGTCAAGATGCCTAGGCCACGCCCGGTCCAGATGTCTAGGCGACGCCCATGGCTGGGCCACGGCCGAGATGTCTAGGGCACACCTGTGGCTGGGCAGAGATGTCTCGGCCACACCTGTGGCTCAGCCACGGCCGAGATGTCTAGGGCACACCTGCGGCTGGGCCGAGATGTCTAGGCCACACCTGTGGCTGGGCCAGGCCACGGCCACCGGGAAACCGTACCGGTACCTCCCGTTTTTGCCAATTGTTAAACTGGCAGGCCATCGAAGGCATCATTTACTGTTTTTTTTTTTGCGGTTTGGAACTGCACGAGGCCCAAACTTGCAGTGTACTGTTATTTCTGCCAAATCGGGGGTCTGCACGGGTCACAGGCGCAGTTGTCGCTTCTTTTTTTAAAATTATTTTCTGAAGGATCAGATATATCAAGCCGATCAGGAAAAAACTGGACTTGATCTTTGATAAAAGGCCGAGAAAGGCATCACCACCCGGCTACTTTCTTCCCCCGACCACAACACACCCTACCGTCGCTGATCTGACATCTGGGGGGACTGCTGTTGCGGTAGGGAGCGTTTCCTTGCAGAGGCCACCATAACCAGCAGAATACAGCTTAAACCACCAGTACTTGGCCCAGCTATCGGCCGTGGACAAAAATAGAGTAGAGACGTTTCTAGTCGGATGAATTTGGGCGCTCCTGTAGTGGCCTGTTCGTTTCCGAAAAACGTGGCTTGGCTTGTATACCGGGACGAGTTAGGAACTACTGGTGGTTACTGGTGGTTTAAACCACTAGTACTTGGCCCAGCTATCGGCCCCGGAAAAGAAAAGAAGAGTAGAATCGTTTCTAGTCGGATGAATTTCGGCGCTCCTGTAGTGGCCTGTACGTTTCCGAAAATGGTGGCTTGTATACGGGCACGACTTTAGGAAGTACTGGTGGTTTAAGCTGTGAGTCAACCCTGCTGTCATTTCCAAACGAAATGACTGAATGAACGCAAGCTGTAGCCGTTACCCAAGGCATCAACGATGCATTTTCTATGGGATCATAAAACTACCAACCGCCCCAACCTAGCTCACGATAAGCCCACCAACTTCCCACTAGTATTTCTACCGTTAAAACGCACCAGCACGTTAAAATCCAAATTCGTATCACTTTCAAATAGGCACTTCCAAGCGGTCGCGTGATGGTGCGAAGCATAGAGTTTTAAAGCCTTGGCAGCAGGAAACTCTTCCTCGCAGAGGTCCTCAAGGAATCACACCATAGCTATCAGACTCTCCAACAACTTACATACGTATGCTTTACATGTTCACCTGTGTCGGTTTGGGGTATGGTTGGTCCAATCAATGCAAAATTGATTCTAGATGCCCTTTGTCCTGGAAATTGAGGCTTCGTTCAATCATTCAATTTTGTTTGATTCAGCAGCGCAGCTACTAGCGCTAGCTTCATTCAAATTTCATCATTTTGCAGAACCCATTTGCGCTACCTATGGTTGGTCAAATCAATGCAAAATTGATTCTAGATGCCATTTGTCCTGGAAATTGAGGCTTTGTTCAATCATTCAATTTTGTTTGATTCAGTAGCGCAGCTACTAGCGCTAGCTTAATTCAAATTTCGTCATTTTCGAGAACCCATTTGCGCTACCTTCTTCCGCCGAATACAACGTACGGTCATTATAGCTGTATCTAGACTGAAAGATGCCTCAAATACAGCTATAATGACCGTACGTTGTATTCGGGGGAAAAAGGTAGCTGTGAATGAGACACACCTCCCTTACCAACAAAACACTTTTTCTCTTCTGAATGGATCAGGCACACCACCGATGGATTAGGCGGACCCCCAATGGATAAGGAGGACCACATGACCGACGAGTCATTCTTCTTCTCGATGAATCTACCCGCGGATATCTTTTTTGGCTGTGTTTGAGGATCGAAGTTTGCGGGGGGGTGGGGTTGGTGGGTGGGCGGTTGTGACGTTTTTTGTGTTGGGGGCAGGTTTGCGCATTGGAGGAGCAATAACCACTTCTTGCTGGTGGGCAAACGTGCCCGGAGTTTGAGCTGGAATCTCCCCCACTGAACTCGCAACGCCCGGACACCTTGTTCGTGATCTCGGTCTCGAACCCTCGAGACCTGCTGAATTGGACGGCTCGGCATTTTCAGAGGTGTTGCTTGTGCATTGTGGGAGCGAATGCTGCTTTCTCGCGGACAAATGCACTGGAAGGTTGCACTGGGAATGGTTCGACTTGGCGTGTCTCTCGCAATGACCCTGCAGTGATCTGGGGGCTGGGTTTTGAACCGTTGACCCGCTGAACTGGATCGTTTGGTATTTTGAAAGGCAGCACTTTGCAAAAGCCATCGAAACAAAACGGATAACGTTGCAGGTAGACAAGATGAAAGTCGTAGCGCTTGTGAGCGGTGGCAAGGACAGCTGTTACAACATGATGCAGTGCCGGAAGTACGGCCACGAGATCGTCGCATTAGCGAATCTGCTCCCGTGCAATGAAGACGTGGACGAACTGGATAGCTACATGTACCAGACTGTTGGGCATCAGCTGGTCGCAACTTACGCCGAATGTATGGGGCTGCCGTTATTTCGCAAGCGAATCACTGGAAAGACTCGGTCAAAGGGCCTGATATACCAGAGAACCGACGGCGATGAAGTAGAGGACATGGAGATTTTGTTGAGGGAAGTGAAACGAAGGTTTCCTTGTGTCGAGGCGGTCTCAACAGGCGCGATCGCCTCCGATTACCAGCGTCTGCGAGTGGAGAATGTCTGCTCCCGGCTTGGGTTAGTGTCCTTGGCTTTCCTGTGGAAGAGGAATCAGGACGAACTGCTTCAGGAGATGATTGACGGCGGTATCCATGCTGTCTTGGTCAAGGTGGCAGTACTGGGGCTCAATCCGAAGACTCACTTGGGCAAAGACCTCGCAAGCATGAAACCGCATTTGGATCGCCTTGCAGAATTATACGGTATAAATGTGTGCGGAGAGGGAGGAGAGTACGAGACGTTGACTCTCGACTGCCCTCTGTTCAAATCTGCAAGAATCGTGATTGATGAGTACGAGATCCGCCTCCATTCCCTCGATAGCATCTCATCAGTCGGCGTTCTTCATCCGAAGAGCTTCCACGTGGAGCACAAGCAGGCAGTTTGCGGGGGTGCCGAGAACGCTGAGGCATCTCCGAATGATGCACAAAGCAGATGTGGGTTTCCAACCCTCGACCTGATTGAGGAGGCCCACAGTCAGGTCATTGATGTAGATAACCTTAGTATCGCGACGGAGGAAGGCCATCGGGTGAACGCAGCCCCTGCAGACCCTGCGGGGTCTGCGATTGGTAGTGGAACTGAGGCGGAAAGGGGTGGAGGAGTATGTGGTAATGATGACGGTGGTGGTGTGATGGAGGTGCTCAGCTGGAAGCAGAGCTCAGGGTATACTCTCATTCGGAGTCGCCGACGCAAGCACAAGGAGGGGGACAAGTTATCGAGTGTGGACGACTCTGAAGCGACGAAACAGGATTTGGCAAATGCTCTCCGACTGATTGAGCACGAGTTGCAGGCCTGCGACCTTGGGTGGAAGCATGTCCTTTACATTCATCTGTATTTGGCCGATATGCGTCATTTTGTGCCGGCAAACGAGGTATACAAGGCCGTGATAACGGAGGGGAAATGCACCCAGGGCGTGCCATCGAGATGCACTGTAGAGGTGCCGCTCAAGGCTGCTGGTGGGGGCAATGTCATGGTGGACGTGCTGGCTGCAAACGACGAAAGCAAACGGGTCCTTCACGTGCAGAGCATATCTCCTTGGGCTCCGTCGTGCATCGGGCCGTACAGTCAGGCTACGTTGCATGGAGGTGTCCTCCACATGGCCGGTCAGATACCACTGGATCCGGCATCGATGGTGATCGTGAAAGGTGGGCCGCGTGTGGAAATGGCGAGGGCTCTCCTGAGCTGCGAAGCTGTTGCAGAGACCTTTGGAGTGTCCCTGCGCCGTCAACTGTTGTGCTGCACAGTTTACTGCGCAAGTGCTGCTGGTGCGAATGGTCGTGAAGAGATGGAAGCAGAGCTCAGAGGCTTCCTTCACGGTGTTGATTCCGCTGATGGTCCGCATGCAACGACCGATTACAAGGTCGGGAAACCTTCAAACTGTGAACCGTTGATTCGCTACGTTGTCGTTTCTGGTCTTCCAAAAGCTGCACTAGTGGAAGTGCAGCCCGTCCTTGTTACGCTGGCCGAAGCGACCAGTGTCCATAGCAAAATCCAGGAGGAGGAGGAGGAGGAGGAGGAGGAGGAGGAGCGTATAAAAAGCTGGGCTCTTCGTCGGATCAACATACCGTCATCGGTGGTACGAAGCTCCGATGCTGATGGGACCACCGTCAGGTTGTGGAAAAGTGGAGACGATGGGACAGAGCGTGTTGAGGTGGTGGACTCCGACTCCATCCTCGAAAGCCACAGCAATGCCACCACAAGAGTCACGGAGATCAGTTGCCAAGGCATTGCTGCTGGACGGGAAGTGGTTTGTGCCGTTGCATTCGCACGCGAGCGGTGTCTTGAAGAGGCGGCGGCAGTGGCAGTGTCTCCCCAAAGCGAGAGGAGTTCTGCAGGTGCCGACCCCAATGAGTGTGAGTGTCCATCCCGACACCCAAGGAACTCGGCACATCTATGGAGAACATCCATTCATAGCTGTGTGGAGAAGCTGGGGAGAGCACTCGTAGAATCGGGCTTCCGATGGGCTGACGTCACTGTCATTAGGGTGTATTTTGTTGCAAGACATCTTGAACTCAGAGATTTGGAAACAGCCTTGACCTCATCGATTAGCTCCATTGCGTGTGCGAGAGACCATTGCGAAAATGGGAATGTGATCGAAGGAGAGAGTGGAATTGAGAGAAGTGGTGGTAACTCCTCCTTGCAGCAGTTGCCTGCGAAGGAGAAATGTCTCCCGCCATCAACTCTCCCTACTGCCGTGCTTGTCCCTGTGGAGGCTGTGGGACTTAACGCTTCCGCTGATGCGCAACTGGCCATTGAGATTACAGCTAATGCACCAAGGTAAAAAAACCGTGTTGTTGCAAAACGGCCTTCGAAGTCTTGATTGGATTCCTCTTTTTGATGACTGCATTTCAGTTTTTTCCACACTTGCAACTGCACCGTGGCCCATACCGTCTGGTGCACGGCACGGCCTGCGGTGCGCCACCTGCTCGTGCCCCGGTGCAGTGGCAGTTTCCCTTTTTTTGTTTTTTATTTGCTGTTTTTGTAGATACAGAAGAGTGCAATAAACACCTAAGGAACTGATCTTTTCAAGTACAGTCGTATTGGGCATGAGAAATAGCCTTAAAAAAAGGGTGTCTGGGACATCAGTCTTGGCCTTTAGGTAGTGGCATTACCCTCCCACTGTTCCCTTCCTCCCCCCCCCCCCCCCCC
>BFEA01000107.1:2071168-2095383 GCA_003427395.1 Chara braunii | reverse complement strand
TTCTGCGATTTCTGATACCGCAACGGAGAAAGGAGGAAGACGAGCGGGAGGATAAGAAGAGCGAATAAAGGAGGAGGAGGAGCATGAAGAAGAACGAAGAAAGGAGGAGGAGGAGGGGGCTCTTCAGGGGGGTTAGGGGGGGTGGGGGAAGGGGTGTGTCGGGAAGGTCTTAGGGTGCAGACAAAAAAAAATCAAGACCACCCATTCCTCACGAATCCTCGTTGAATTTAGTTTTTTTTTTCTTCTGAAGGGCCCCCCGCCGAGAATCTGCAGGGCTCCCACGTCCCACCAGAGACATTCACCAAATTTCGGACGACAGAGAAGCAGGCCAGCAATATAAGTCAGATCTGTGTCCCAGCAGTTATGGGCTACAACTACTTACCACCGTAGCTCTCATTCTTTTGTTTTCCTTTTCCTAAGAGCTGTGGCCCTAAGGGCCTAGCTCCACTGGTCAGCACTTGCACAAAAGACAAAACATATGGCAACGTATGATTCCATATTCTAGCAGAAGATTCATTCCAGTTTTGCACATTTGGTGACTAGTGGAGGGAAACCCTTTCTTTTGTTTTCCTTTTCCCGTCAACACTTGCACAAAATACAAAACATATGGCAGCGTATGATTCCATGTTCTAGCAGAAGATTCATCCGAGTTTTGCACATATGGTGAGTAGTGGAGGGAAGCCCTGAAAATCACGTGGTGAGTTGGACTGCTACTGCCCAGATAATCACGTGTTCAGTAATCCCATAACTGCTGAAAAACGGACCTCAATGTCAATCTACACATATAGTCGGTGAAACTCCGACGAAACAGTTTGTCACAGCCCCTCGTTTGGTGTCCTCTTCTCTCTCTCTGCCTACGGTTTACCGGGCAGTTCTGTTTGTGACGATATATAGTCGGCGTGCTACTGCCTGGCAATGTGTTTGAGAGCTGCCTCTTTCACAGCGAGTAGGCCCTTGCTAATTATTTGCAGGGCCTCTCAGATTACCCGCAAGGGTTTCTGTGAAAAATGTCGAAGGGCTATTTGCTCTCTTTCTCTCTCTGGTGTGTCTCTCAGCCTCTCTTTCTCTCTCTCTCTCTCTCTCTCTCTCTCTCTCTCTCTCTCTCTCTCTCTTTTGCGCATCGGGGTTGGGGTTCTGAAGAATCTGAGATTCTGAACCGAAAAAAAAAAAGATTTTTTTTTTTTGTTTTGTTTGCGGGGGGCCGACGACCCCTGACAGGCCCAGGGGCAACAAAACCCTGAAAGGACCCTGCGCGGGATTTTGCGCTGGGTGGCCCGGGGGTTGGACCGGGCGGGCCGCCCGGCCGGGCATCCCGGGCGGGTCCTGGGCGAGGTAGGGGGTACCCGGGCCGCCCGGATCGTAGCCTTGGTTGTAAGTTAAGAGAAGAGGATTTACGAAACCAGTCGAGGGGTAGAGCTGCCTGAATCGAGTGAGGTTCTGATTGAATCTTATATCCTATCTGAGATGTGTAGTCTGATAGGGGGATCTTGTCCGTTGAGCCATGGGTATCGGTTACTAACCAGCCGTATTGTGGGTATCAATCTCACTATTATATGCATTGGGGCCACCTATATAGATATCTGAACTGGTGAGGAACCCGGAGCCATCTTCTTTTGAGTATCTCTGACCTCCTCTGTTTCTACAAGTGAGATGGCTCTGGACTCCTTGATTTGTTCCAACCGGGAATCGTTCAGAGTCCATTCAGATGCTTCTGTTGAACCTTCCTCCTTTATCACTTCCACTCTGAAGAAGGATGGGGGAACTGTATGGTCTCTGAACCATTGGAGTTCTCTGAAGATGGTAGTTGGCTTGGAGAGGATGACTGCCCATTCCGCTGGAATAGCTTTGATGATGGCTGTGAGGTGCTCTTGAATATTCTGTAGTCCCAACAGAGTAGGCTTCAGTTGTTCTGCTGATTTCCACTTGCTTTCCTCCTCATTCCAATTGTGACTGATGAGCCATGTGCCACGTTGTATCCAGGACGGACCAAAGTTCCCTGTTGCCTTGGAGACTGAGAACGGAAGTCCGAACGAGCCTCTGATGGATGGGTTTTCCAAAAGACAGGTGTTGAGAATATTCTGTTTAGATATGGGATCATGCAGAAGTTGTGGAAGAATTTTTTCCCACTCCTTCAAGATGTTACTCCATGTGTTACCTGAGGGTTTGGAGGTGAAAGGGCGCATGCGAATCGCATGCCATGCTGCTTTCGGGTCAGCTAGTTGCCACTCTTTTGCCAACTGATGCTGAAAGAGTATCATCCAGGGCTGTCTTTCCTGAGTAGTCAGTGCTCTGATTGGCCATTTGGCTACCAGAGCGCGGTTTTGTTTGCTGGGGTCTAGTATCCCAGTCCTCCCGTCTTACGTTTTTCTGTAATTTTGGCCCAACTGACTTTGCTCAGTGCAGATTTCACTTCGGAGTCCCCCTTCCAGAGTAAATGGGTCAAAAGTCGTCGAATGTTATCCGCTGAGTTTGTGGAGAGGATTCTTTTTTTTTTTTTTTAATTTATTTATTTATATAAAGGCTCCATCTATTGGTAGGGAGCAGCACCTGCTGGAAAACGGGTCCAGCGTCCCTTATAGATGTGATACAGCTGAGAATTTATCAACACAAATTTAGGACAGATCCTGCCAGCATTGATTGCCCTGAAGAGCAGGGGATTAACTGAGCAGGGGAGGAGCCTCTTCACCCTGATTACGGCGCCAGATCCTAACTATTGTGCACTGGCTCCCCACTCCCTTTACTAGAATTCAGAAAGTTCAGCAAAAGCAAGAAAATTCAGAAAGTGAAACCAATGAGATGCTGGCTGCCAGCATTGACTACAACCTCAACCCTACTCCTCTCAGCTATTTTGCTGCCAGTTCGATGTGCCATACTAGAGCAGGGATGGGGTGTTTAGTGGGGTGTAGTATGGTGCTATTCTACTTTTTCTTCGGTTCATGACCTTCTACTGACCGTACCATTGCATTCCTACGAGACAGTTGGAAGGGGGGGGAAAGGATCAGGGAAGTCTCCGGGAGGCTTGAGGGGAATCTCTGCACCTATCGTGGCCCACTCATAAAAGATCAGCTTTAAGTCTGTCGGTGTCCCTGCTCTGAGTGAGAGAATGTACCATAATTTAGAAGAAATGAAAGTGTTGATTATCATTGCTCTGCCGAATAGAGAGAGAAAACGGGTCCTGGACCATTTGGCGCAAGCGTCCCAGGTACTGTTTTCTATTATAGACGACTGTGTCTCTAATGGGTCTCCAAAGGAGATTTGGATGCCCAGGTACCGCTCCACTTCTATTCTCTGTTTAACTGGAATGCCCATATCCAATGCTAGTGGTTGGCCATCAGGAGGGAGAGCAACTGATTTTTGCCAGCTGTCTCATAAACTGCTAGACATTCTTAGAGTGCAGTTAGTGAGGAGACAAAATTTTTCGTAATCGCAGAGAAGTCGTTTGCTAGTGCTGATGCTTTGATAGAATGAGTTGGGGGAACTTTCAGTCCCTCGTAATCCGGGTGGTTACGTACCATATTAAGTAATGTTTATAGTTGGATAACGAATAGGGACGGGGCCAGAGGGCAGCCTTGACGCAATGAGTGGGTGACTTTGAAAGAAGCGGAGGGATCTCCATTAACTAGAACTCTTCCGGTTGAGGGCCCGTAAAGGGACCTTACAAATTTCTTGAAATTGGGGCCCACCCCAACCTTCTCCAGAGTGCCTTGTACAAAATCCCAGCTGACGCGGTCATATGCTTTTTGGAAGTCAACGAGGATCACAACCTTGTTAAGTTTGTGTATTGATCCAATCAAAGGATTGAGAAATGGTCATGACGTTGTCTAAAACCTGCCTACCAGGAGTAAATCCGGATCGATCTAGATGGACCGGTTTGGTAAGTAGGGGCTTAATTCTGCGGGCCAGCGTTTTAGCCAAAATTTCCCCATGTACATTCATAAGTGATATGGGGCGGTAATTCCTCACATCCATCTCATCTCCCTTCTTGTAGAGTAGAGTGATGATGCCTTCCGCAGTGCGGGGCCCAAGAGCTTGGTTCGCTAGGATACGGGTGAAAACTCTAAGCAGGTCCGGGGCGATAAGAGGCCAGAATTGGAGGTAGAACTCCACTGGCAATCCATCCGGGCCTGGACACTTACCCTTTGCCATGCGGTTTATTGCTGCGGTGAATTCAGACATTGTAACCAGGTTTTCCAATGAGGATGGTCCGAGATAATACGTCTAGTGGAACCCCAAAGCACAGGTTTTCCAATGAGGATGGTCCGAGATAATACGTCTAGTGGAACCCCAAAGCATGTTCTCTGAGTGTGGTGGTATGATCGGACTGTTGGGTGGTTTTTCAGATGTGAGGAGTTGTTCATAGAATATTTTGGCATATTCGCAAAGTTTGTCCTCTTCCCTTGCTAGGGGTCAAGTGGGGTCTGCTGGGCGGGCAAGAAGAGAGATGGGGGGGGTGCTGCTTAGTTGACACCGCATTTGAGGTTTTGTTGGTGAGTTTGTCAGAATGGAGAATTTGTCAATTTGTCTATGTTTGATCAAGAGATTATGGTTCTTTATCTGTAGATTCTACCATTCCTGAAGCAGCTTGTTCCTTCTTTGGTGATTGACTATTTCAGAGAAGACACAATCTGTGATTTTGTTTTCCAATGTGTTTATTTTCCTTTGAATCTGTATTTCTTGGTATTTATGATTCCTTGACCCTTGAGATTAAGTTGAATTGGTGTGATATGAGTGCGAGGCCCTTATCTAGCCATTCCCCTTCATTATCGAAGATCATCGTGTCAGTGCTCAGTCCACGACACCGGGGTCCTCTAGAATGTGTAGGCTTAGTCTGAAAAGCCCTTTTCCTCTGGAGGCCTGAAGTCCTTGGTTGATTTCTATGAGGACTAGCATATGGTCTGATAGGGGAGCTGTGGTACATTCGGTTTTGTTGGCTAATTGTAGCACTGCCTCGTTTGTAATGAAGAAATCCAGGCGTCTTTTGGTAAAAATCGCTGCTTTTGTAGGAGAGGATGCGGTCCATGTGTAGACATGTGTGTCTGGGTGCATGGAGCGGAACGGATCAAAGAGGCTGGAATCTATCATGAGGTCGCTAAGGGCGGCAGATTCACCCGGGTGGGAAATCGGTGTGGTAGAATCCATGTCCGGGTTGGGGACTGTGTTCCAGTCCCCCCCTATGACAACGAAGCCTGCATTTGGGATTTTTGAGCCGGTATCTGAGAGGAAATGCAGTTTCTCAGAATGTTCTGATGGAATGTTCTGACGGAACATAGATTGACATAGAAAGCCATATTTTATTATCCACCTCTAGGGTGGTCCAATCCCAATGTCCCTGTGGGTCTGTTCCTTCTTCACGAATGAAGGGTGCCAACTTTTTGTGAACGAGAATCCCAATGCCCCCTTTGGCGCCCTGGGCAGCGGCCCACGTTGTGGCCCTGCATGGAACCAAGCTTGTCATCTGACCGTTTGGTTTCTGGAAGCATGATGACAGAAACGTTTGTTTGTTTTTTTTTGTTTTTTTTTGTTTTTTTAGAACAAGTGCTCCAGTCTATTCGTGGGGAGCAGCACGTGCTGGGAACCGGGCCCAGCGTCCCATATCGAATTATACAGATCATTGAGAACACTTGAGGTCGTTTGAGGTCATTTGAGATACCGGGGCCATTACCCGGCTTCGGCCGAGATGGATCTAACTTTTGAGTCTTGGTAGTTTATGCTTCTTATTTGAGTCTACTAACCCTCTATAACATTCCAGGAGGCTGCAGTGAGCCTACCGTCCATTCTTGGCAACTGCTTGCGCCTTGTTTTGGATAAACACATCCAGTTCGGGTGGGTGGGAGGTCTTGGTGACCTAGGGGAACTTCATTGTCTCCAGGATGTACTTGGAGAAAATGGAGCGTTCTTTTGGAAGATTGTTGTCCAATTCGGCGATGATGTTACTTGAGATGCCATCACCCAGAGATGGATAAAACTTCTCCTTTCTGTTTCCCTTTCTGAACCATGACATGGGCGCCGACATCCGGCTTTCGTCTACGACTTTGGGTTCAACCCCAGGTACCATGTTGTCTCTAGGTACATGGAGACAATGGGATGGTTCATACCTGAGTGGCCCTTCCTGTAAGTCGTGGACCCGGGGATGGTTGGTACAGATCTCACAAAGTACTTTTCATCCAGTGTTTTTCTTGCTGCCTGCAAAAAGTTGTCCTCCTAAGGGAAGATGGGGGAGGTCAAAGAAGGCAGGTACCCTTCTGCTGCAAGGGGAGCATAATGCTCTGGTTACATTGCTTGAAGATGAGTGGGGCAAGGACGAAGGGTGTGTCGTGTTGTGTGAGTGGGGACATGGGACCCACCCACTGTGATGGGGTAGTAGCTGCTTGCGCCACGCTTGCCATCGTAGTGTCCTCCGTTCTTTTCTTCTTCAGTGCTTGTTTTGGAGGAGAGCCCCCCGCTGCTGGCGCCTTTGAACTTTGGCCTGTAGGTAGAGGCAAGATGGTGGTTTCCTCGGAGGGGGATGACACTTTCATTACTTGTTGTTCTTTGAGTGTGGCCTGGTGTGTTTCCTCTCACCTGCCTCTGTGATGGCTAGGAGGGCTGTTGCCTTGGGAATGAACCTTTGCTGAGAGGGTTTTCCTCCAACAGGTTGGGAGTTTTGTCCAAACTGAGGGGCGCCAAAGAATGTTGCTGGGATCGCTCCCGAGGGGCGCCATTCAAGGTGACTTTGTGTTGGGCCTGTGCCCTTCTCCGTTCCTCGCTCCTCAGAACCCCCCCTACCGAGGTGTTGCTGTTGGGGTGGAGTTCTGAGGATTGGGCCCTGTTCCCAGCGGGATGCGTGGTTCCTGCCCGTTGGACGATGTTGTGGCTTTCCCCAGTAAGTCGGGTTATCCCAATCTCCCCTGCTCTTGCTGGAGCCATGACTGGCGTGTCCGACTGTGTCAGGGCGAGAGGGCTGGGTCTCCTTCGTCTATCTGTTCTCTGGGTCTGAGCGACAACATGCTGTTTCATGACCGTACTTGGAGCAAAGATAACAGTATGGACAATCGTCTGGTTTATGTCCATGTCTTTTGCAATTGAAGCCCCATGGTGTGTTGGAGTTAACCAGATCCGCCATCAGATAGTCTTGCCCAGTCCATACCTTCGGGCGAAGCTGTATTGTGCGTCGGGGTGCAGCTGATATTTCAAATTTTCCAACTTAGGATCATCTGAGTCTTTGATTGGAGGAAATTCCATGACGGTCACCACTTTCCCCATTATTGTCAGAATGACTGTTTTAATGAACATTGAGCCGGCTATGGGGAAGTGCATAGCCATGACCCAATAGTTATTCTTGTCCAATTCTCTTTTCTTCTGCCATTCAGCAGATGGTAACCAGGGTCGAGAATACACAAAGTTTCATCCTTTCCCTTCTTTGAATTTCATTTCTTTCTGAACGTTCAACAACCAATTGACAACTTTCAAAATTTTCGCAATGTATGTCATTTGGCCTCTACCTTCCATATGTGCAACGCCTTTTTGGGAGGTCAGCTCTTCCGCCGTCAAAATCGAGACTTCTAGATAACGGATTAGTTCGACTTTCTCATCATTAGACCAGTTTTTGGTCTCCCCCTGAAACACGACCGCTATCGTAATCTTTTTGAGGAACTCATTTTGCATGGTTTGGATATTCTCATTCGGTCGGATTTCGATACAATCGTCTTCATCGTTCATCGTGGTTTCTATATACTCAGACACGTCATGAGAGACCTGGTTTAGGAACCAACTCTCCATCATCCTAGCTGATTTATGAAATTCCTCCTCGTTCATGCTGGGATGGTTGGGGATGGTTTCGATGTACCGCTCAATGACATGCTTTCAGCCATGGTAGCGTGGGGCGGTGGAGACTAGGCTCCAAGAGATTCCAGAAATCATATCGGTGTGAGGAAACCCGGGGAGGGGTCGCCTACTATTCGCTGAAGCCAAGGGCAACAGCGTCTGTCACTCGTTGCGCCCGCATCCGAGGTCCTTAGTTATTACCAGGGTGTCGAGCTTGCACTGCCTGTCACGTGCCCCTCTACTCCATGCCGATTTATCGCATGTGTAAGGGCTCAAAATTAAAAAGGAAATAAGGTGAACGTATGTTGTGTGCAGATCGGAGATCTACCAAAGTTTCACTCGCAAGCTCCCTCCTGGAGGATCTCAACTTTCCCAAGTTTGCAGGGATATATTCACAATTTTCACTCCATCAACTTTGAGTCTTTGATTGAAGGTCTGTTGGAACTGATGGGCGTTTTAACAAATAACCATAGCTAGGGAATCTGTACTTAGCAAGAAGGGCTAACCAGCAACTCAACCAAACCCCAAGGATCTGCTCTGCAAATTTTCCCTTGCAAAATCCATGTCACAAATCACGGATGATTTTACCTCATTTTCAAAATGAATGGTCGCTTTGGAATTATTAATAGTATAATGTCATAATCTTGATCTTTCGAAAATCCGACCGGTTCAATTCTCCATTTTGCAGGCTCCCTCAAGTATCTGAAGGCCAATCTACGATTTAGGCTTTGCTTGAGAAGTTACAACCATTCATCCAACATCATCATGATGTCGAAAGCTCGCGCGCTCATGTTTCCTACAGGTAGCTGTTGGTCAGGGCCAATGCAACGGGTAATTACAATGTTTGAAATTTCCTTGATTTTCAAATTTTATCATGAGAGATTCGCAGTTTTGTTTATCACGCACCCTCTCATTGGCTGACTAAAACCTGTCAAGCTGACATTTGCAGCAACATAATAGCGGCCTGCTTCCAACGAGCTGAGTTTAAACTTCTCAAGTTTTCAACCTGTGATTTCTTGATTGCACAACAAAGAAGCGCTCTCCTTTTTTTTTCTATTTTTTTTTTTTTTTACGGAACGTGGGCGATCCTGTGAGGGCGGTGCCCATCAGGGATGCATGACCTTCATTTAGGGTCAATGCACTGCCCACAACATCTGCGATCTGGCAGTAGGATCTGGTAGCCGAAATGGCTAACACTAATTCAGGATAAATAATCCAATAAATTCCCGAGCTGAATTAATATTTTAGAGGTGGAGGGTAGCAGTGTGCGTGATCAGCCCTCATTTAGAATAGTACGCGCTACCCACCAACAGATTGAGCAGGTCGTAAAGCTAGATTACTAGTCAAACCAAAATTAAAGAAAATAGAAGTATGACAATCCTTTTGATTGTCATAGATCCATTTACATGACAAGTGACGAAAAGCTGGAAGATCTTAGCATGATTGACCACTATATATCATTTTCATTTCGGCTAATTAGCGACTAATCAGTTGGGTTTCATGGTGTTTATCACTTACTGAATACAAACGTTTCAGAAGAATAAAGTACGCCTTTGATTGGCCAAATGAGCCCAGCTTTGGGCGTCAGCCACAGCAGGTCACTTTCTAGCGCTCATCATTCCCAACCATTACCTGCAGGAAGCAAGGACCGTTCTTGATCACCGCGTTTTGTTTAACATTGCAAGTCCTCACATGTTAAATGGTCAGCTGCCTCTCAACAAGAACCATGCCTTCAAGGGTCGACACTTCTCACATCTTACCGTCGTTCTTCATAGTCTCAAAAACCGCGCTCGTGTGGGGCTTAATAATGTCGAAACGTTGTTTGAATGTCAATCCCAACGGTCAAATCGTTTATTTCGAAGTCGCCTTGAGTCATATGGAAACCGATCTTTGATTGGTAGCCCATATGAACAGTCACAACTGTCTGACCTCGGCCATGTCGTAAAATGGCGCGGAAGTCTTCTCGCTTCTCTTGAATCCAGCAAACGGTCACTTGTCAAAAGTCTATTGCTGTTGATGTGGCCTCTGGTCTCGTGACTCTTCTGTGTGTGTGTGTGTGTGTGTGTGTGTGTGTGTGTGCGGTTTCTCCCTCACTCTCTCTGTGCAGTCTCTCTCTCACTTTGCGCAGTCTCTCCCTCATTCTCTCTGCGCAGTCTCTCTCTCACTTTGCACAGTCTCTCCCTCACTCTCTCTGCGCAGTCCCTCTCTCACTCTGCGCAGTTTTTCCCTCTCTCTCACAGCACAGTCTTTCCCTCTCTCTGCGCAATCTCTCTCTCACTCTGTGCAGTCTGCCTCTCACTCTGCGCAATTTTTTTTTTTTTTTTTTTTTTTTTCTCTCTCTACGTAGTCTCTCCCTCTCTCTCACTGCGTATTCTCTCTCTCTCTCTCTCTCTCTCTCTCTCTCTCTCTCTCTCTCTCTCTCTCCGTAATTTCTTATCCACGCACTTTACCTCATTCACACACTGCACACACCTGCTATGTCCAAAAACCCATTCTGCCTTGGTATCTCCGGCTATGCAAGCCCCACATTTGAATACACCTGGACATGTGCAGAGCCAAATTCGTGAGATGAGGAAAAAAAAAAAAAAAGCGGTCTCTTGAAAGAAGGTTAACAACAGTCGTATTTTTCATCACCACTTGAGGAGAACCTTCACCACTTCAAGATGCAGCCTGCCTAAACAGGTGGTTTTCAGGGTCTTCGGACCTTTCACCACTTCAGGACACCCTTCACCACTTTAGGATTCAGCCTGCCTAAATAGGTGGTTTTCAGGGTCCTCGGACCTTTCACCACTTCAGGACCATTCAGGTCTAAAAATCCTGAATGATCCTAAAGTGGTGAAAGCTCTGAAGATCTTGAAAACCACTTGTTTAGGCAGGCTGCATCCTGAAGTGGTAAAGGGTGGTTTTCATGGTCCTCAGACCTTTCACCACTTCAGGACCATTCATGATTTTCAGACTGCCCAAAACTCTCATTTGACCACTTCAGGATGCAGTCTTCCTAAACAGGTGGTTTGCGGGGTCTTCAGACCTTTCACCACTTCAGGACCATTCAAGATTTTCAGACTGCCCAAAACTCTCACTTCAGAATGTTCATTCCTGAATTTTTAGCTACCCCATAACCACTTGTGGGTCTCTCTTCTATAAGGCGCTTTCCACTCACCGTCTCCATGTCTCATTCTCCTGTACTTCGTCTTGATCTCTCTTTCTCATTCTCTCTCTCACTCTTAATGTTAAGGACACACATGAGAGTCTTCAGGTGTTGATGCCTCCATGTGTTGATGTTGGAGTCACCTCTCCCTCTGTAACTGTTGTGCCAGCAGTAGCGCCCCATGAACTAGCACGGGGTACAACGGACTCGTCAGCTGCGTTCCCTGTGGTTGCAGTTCGTGCGCTGCGTTCCCTCTGGTCGCCTCAGTCCCGAATGCCTTCCTGGCAGTACTCCGACTCCTCCCTTGAATGTAAATCTCTAAGCTTGAGTCATCGACGACCAACGTCGTCCCATAGTCGTCGTACCAACCCAACAACAACTAGCAAGGTCACCTAGCTGCTATGTTTCCAATAACGAGCAAATTTTCATAACCGTAGTACTAGTCTAACAGCGGCCTATTGATCGTGAACGGTAAATGATGGCCCAAGGATCTATTTTGCCAAAGAATGGGTACGCCCAAACCGAAAGGCAAAAAAACTGGCCCGAATAGGAGACCAAGGCCCAGGTGGATCGCCAAAGCGGATAACACCAACCCTCAACAATAACCATGGCCGGAATAATCCGGGCTTGGAATACTTCCTAGACCATTTTCGAAGGACCATTGAAACCGTTGAATGAACTGGACCGCTGAGAATCGTCTCGCACAAATAAACCAAACCGAGGAAACCGCTGAATAAACCGAGCGTCAAAGATCAAGTAAACCCACAAAAATAGGCCGGTGCACTGACAATTACCGTAGAACGTTGTAATCCAAACGCATGTGGTGCAGTGACATACCAGTTGCCCTAGTTATGTCTGAAACGGCCAGTCGCGCACATCGACTGTCACCCCTAAAATCATAATGTCTGTCAAACAGAGGACTCACAAAAATAAAGGGTCACCGATGGTCAAATTGAACCACATAGATCGGGGTAGAACCAGGACGAAAAATAATTGTCCAAAAAAATGGAAGATGGACAAAAATAACAAAAAACAGATTCATTTTAATCACTCTTGAATAACTCCGACGAAACAGTTTGTCACAGCCCCTCGTTTGTTGTCCTCTTCTCTCTCTCTGCCTATGGTTTAGCGGACAGTTCTATTTGTGACGATATATATCTCTACCTACGGTTTACCGGACAACTTTTTTTGACTATATATATAGGGTTGCCGGCGTTCGGGACGGGCCGAACGCCCGAACCCGAACGCCCGAACGTACGGTTCTCCTTCAGAAGGCGTTTGACTGTTCGGGCCGAACGCGGACCAAAAAAAAAAAAAAAAAAAAAAAAAAAAGTTTTCAAAAGATTCCGAAAATAAACAATATTATGGAGAAACATAAAGTAAGCAACATTTGCCTGGGCACTACATCCAACTTCTTTACCAAATTTGAATTAAAAATCAAATACAGAAAATAAACACTCTGATCAAAATAAGAAAAAATAAAAAGAGAATTAAAATGAGTGAGTGTGCCAGCACCTTTTCGACACCGCCATCTTTGTCGATTTTTAATTATTTTTTGGCATTGACAAATGCCCTGAAAATTTACAGATATGTAGTTTACATAATCAGCGACTCATTAAAAAGTTTTCAAAAAATAATAAAATTTGTTAGGCCCGAAATAAAGTGAAAACAAAAAGTTAAAAAGGAAAAAAGAAAAATAGTGAGTGGGCGAGAACGTTTTGACACCCCCATCTTTGACGATTTTTTATGTTTGTTTGGATTAGCAGAATGGCTTCAAAGTTTATAGGCATGTAGGTTGCATCATAGAGAACTCACAAAAAAACATGCATAAAAAAAAACGTATTTTTAGGCACCGAAAACAAATTTGGCGGGGGCCGAACCTGGAGGTGTTCGGCCCCCGAACAGGACCCCGAACCCCCGAACGTTCGGGGGCCAGCCCGGGGGCCCCCGAACGTTCGGTCAGGTAACCTTGTATATATGTATATAAAATTATTAATTTTAACCGCAAAAATAAATAGATCCCCGCCTTCAACTCGACCACATAAAACCGCTTACGGAAAAGCGCACCCGCACGGCCTCGACCGAGCGACAGAGGAAACAAAAGTAAAATCAAAATAAACCCTCATAAAGGGTGTCAAAAATATGATAAAATAATAAAGTAAATTATGTAATAGTAGGGTCGTGTCAGTGAGTGGAGGGACATAAAATACACTCACACAGCTAACTCACTCAAAAGCCTTAGGGTGTCAAGTGGCTTAGCCCTGAAAGGTTGGAACAAATGAGCTCTCTCAAGAGTTCTCTGAACCATTCCATAGCATGCATCCCTGTGCAACCCATTCTTAACCACCCTGTTTATGATCTTTATCAGTTCCTCAACTGCATTAGTGTGCTCAAAACATATAATCATAACAGTCAGAACTTGCCCTATTATAATGGATAGGGATTGTTTGACGGACCGGTTGGAGTGGTACTTGATGTACCTGCATGAATTGATATCCATGGTCTCAAGTTTGTCAAATTTCTGTGTGGAGTAGGGCCCCGTGTGCTGAGAGAGTACAAAAATCCTGAGATTGAGGAATTTAGCCGACAGGAGCCGATCATCTTGCCCATTGTCAGGCTTGATCTCAATGTACTGGGTGGGGTAGATGGACAGACTATTCCCAGTATCTGGGTTAAGACCCAGGAAAGCAGGCATAGCGGTGTTGTTGAGGGAATGGAGGTCATCTACATAGCGATATGTATTCACAAAACGGGTTGCAACATCAAACTGCCCATTTTCCACAAGCCTCATCATAGATAAGTACTCATATTTGAACAGCTATAGATCACACCAGATAGGGGAGCATGGGAGTCCCATAGGTATGCCGTTCTTTTGTCTCCCGACCCTGTTGCCAAGTTGGATGAAGTTGCTAGTCGCCAGCCATTCATTCAGATGAAGAATGACACCCATGTTTAGCGAGTTGGCATACTTCCTATCCGTCCATGCACATACGACCTTCCCATTAGTTCTCATATGGTATTTGATCCGCCAGTTCCCTCCAGAGTAGTTCTTATGTGAAAAACCTTTCGTGATAGAAAAGAGAACTGCTGCGATCAGACCATCATCGGGGTCAGCAATAGGAATGGTTTCGAAACACCTGCTGATGTCCGCTGTGAAAGCTGCATATACACGGTCAGGTAGGTTGAGGCAGTATTCATTCACAGACTGGACTACCCACCAGAGTTTAATGGTAAGGCCGGAATCTGCCTTAATTTGTCTAGACTTCTAGGCACAATATTTTTGGACTTCAATCGCGAGGAGTTTCAGGGCTTTCGCACAGATGTCGGCAATGGGAGAGAAGACACAATCAGATGCGTTGGTTACCCACCTAAATGTCTTTTTGTGATTTTTATAGTCAGCCATTAGATAAGGTAATTTATTCGGTCCATCCGGAAACCCGAACACATTATTCATTATGATGCTGTTGATCAAATCAGGGATGGGTTCAACAATCTCCTCAAAGTTCGGACCGCTGATTCTCCTGTATGCCAGTTCACGAATTAGCTGTTTGCATATAAAAACAGGGGTATTGGCAGTTTTGTCCATAGGAGCAATGAAGAAATGCTTGGAAAAAAAATCAAGTTCATGCTCAACGTGTGGAGCTCAAGTCAATACTGGAGTGTCGCGGGTGGTTCTTCCTATACTTCCTGAGGAGCGACTTAGCCCTTCTAGATACTTCTGTAGTGAGAGCACGTTTCAGCTGTGGCTGAAGTTTCATAATCTCTAGGACATTCCTGATAGTATTCCGCCATGTGGCTTCAATCTGCAGTATAGCACTGCCGACTTCGAGTGGGCGTGGTGGAATGTGATTGAGTCCACAAGCCAAGAGGTGCCTAATGAGCCCATGCTTTGTGATGGAGTAGTTGCTGGTCACCACATGTCGTCTCAGAGCCAAATCACTACCCGCAGCTTCCAAAAGATCGGACGTAGCTGGTTCCAAGTAGCCATAGTACCTTGCCTGGTTACAGCAGCACCTGCGCGTGGTAGAAGTTCAAATCTTGCTGTCAAATTGCTTGAAGACCTCCGCTGGTTTGTAGAACAGTTTGGAAATGGGGTCGTCATATTTCCAACCAAACACCACATCCTCCAACCATCCCCCCGCTGATACACCGACCAACGAAACAAGGACCGTTGAAAAAAAAACTCTAACACTAACAGCCTCCATAATCCTGCTGGTATAGTGGGAGTGCACAAACTTCTTACGACAATCAGTCTGCTCGACCCTCGTCCAGATACGTCCGCCAGATGAACCGATCATGACAAACCCTCGGGGGGGCTCCTCTTTGGATGGGTCTTCCTGAAACCATATAAGGGGGAATAGGTGTCATTTCGGCTGTAGGGGGGGGGAATAGGGGGAAACAAACGAAATGGGGTGTCAAAGAACAACATAAAAAATTTCCAGAATTAAATAATCATTCTAGAGTAAAATTACATTCTAAATTTCAAATTTTCATTCCATCTTAAAAAATGTAATTCCAATTTTAAAATTTTTCGTCTTACTTGAAAACTTTCCTTCCAAGAATGGGGTATCCCTTCTTATTTGAACTGCATGCTAGAGATGGAATGAAAGTCTGGATGAGTTCATGAAATATTTTAATTGGACTGCCATTCTAAGTAAGGATTTCCAGTTATAAATAGGTTAATCCAATCTAAATTAAACGATATTTGTTGTAATAGAATGAAAGTCTAATTAAAACATTTCATAAACTTGTCCAGACTTTCATTCCATCTTGAACAAATAGATGTAGTTGGAAGAGAAAACTCATATTTAGACGGGAATTTATCAAATTAAATTGGAAATTTTAGAATTTGACAAACATTTGAATGATAATTTACAAATATGAAGGATCTTTTTTTTATGGAATGTTTTTTCAACTTTTATTTCTCATGGGAATTTTTCTGTTGAAGAAAATAAACGAACAGTTCTCAGAGGGTACGAAACCAGGGAGAAATGAGAGTGTCAAGTTCATGACTTCCTTATTAATCTTATAGTAAGTGATAATCCCTTACCTGCAGCATGCTATCAACCCACCCAAGATAGGATTTATATGATCCCACCTACTTATTCATTGTCAATCACCAGCGCGGTGATGTCACCCATGTAATCCCTGTTTCCACCGAAGTTCTCACCAAACCTAAACCAACAGTTAACCCTGGTAATCTGTCCAAACTTTACAAATCTAGCTACATCAACAACCATGTCCACAAGTAAATCTATGAGGGCATCAGATCTGTCATCTTCCCATCCCAGTGGCAGTAAGGCAGTATCACCCTCATCCATGCTTCGTTGATAATACTGTCCACAACCTGTCCTGCATATACAAAGAGCTCGCCTTCACGTCTTTCATTGACGTCGATGTCCAGTCTGGAGCTCGACACCCTGATCAGGTCCAGGTTACTGCTCATGATGAGGTCCAAGAGTTGTGGCGAAACCATGAGTATGGTGTGGATAGGGTCATACAGTCCACTCCAGGGTGGGGCATCTATCAACTAGATTTCCTCACCACTCATTGTCCTACGAGGGTGAAAAAACATTCTCCTGTGTACCACTGGGAAGATAGCAAACGGTGCCATATCTGCTGGCTGTTCACCTATACGAACGATGTATAGCAGGACGCCTTGTCACTAGTCACTGAAAAAACACACACACAAAGACACACCAATGAATCTTAGTGGTCGTCACGTTAGTTGTCAACTAACATGTCGGACTGTATGCTGCCATGCTCGAGCTGAATCGGTTCCTCAATGTCCTGGGTCTTGGGGTCAGCTTGGGCCGTAATCAAGGAACCAGCAATAGCATCCGTGACTGCAGCTGCCGTGGTGGCTGCCGCCCGTGTGGCAGCAGTGGATGAGGAAGCCCCGTCCTTGTTGCTCTTCTTGAAGTATGCAGCAGTCAGGATCCTCTGAGTAGGGGATACTGGATTGGCAAACCTCTGTCGCTTGCCAGGTGACTTCTTCTTTTTACGTACTTCAGGGGCCTATGGCAGGAACGTGGCACGTGATGGGAGTAAAGCACTGCCCATCAGGAGTGCAAAGGGTTTCAGGGCAAAATGGAACTTGCCAAAAACCGGGCCACCTGTGATAGTTGGATCCTTCTCAACTCTAAGTACGACCGCTGTCATAATTTCCCTCATTACAACGAATGTGAGGCAGAGCTTGATCAGGGGCTTCCATGCACCTTTGAAGAGGTGGAGTAAGAAGCCGATCCAGACGTTGTTGGATTTGCCATCAGGTCTGATCATTTCCGGGTGAGTAAAGGATGAACCAGATGGCATGGTCCAACCAGAGCGGACCGACATCACACCCCTTGTTGACCCCGTGCCCACAACCACATTTGAGGTAGGGACGCCCAACATTCCAAATCTTCCTAAGGATCCGATGCTCGCAAGTAATCTCGGTGGGGAGCCCTTTCTGCAAGACGCCTGGAGCAGGTAGTGAGCAGCGGGTGGGATCAGACATGTTCATGGTTGGAATTGGGGCATTGTCATCATTAAATGCAGGTTTCCCAATGCCCTGGTGGTGGAGCACACTCTTGAAAGCTTCATCCCTGCACTCTCGCATCTCGGCTTCAGACAGGTCATCGAGGAACCTGTAACCAATAACATTGATCGGAGCTAAATGGTTGAAAGAATCGAGCATCCATATCCTTGAATCATTGGATTTGGACATGTATTCTACCCAATGTGGAGAAGCTATGGGGAGGAAATTCTTTCTCTCGGACTGCCCACCAGTAGAGGATCTTTTCCTTTTCTTAATGGGTACCGGTGCGTTGATGAGCCTCTCCATCTCGAGTTTTTCCTCCTAGTCATCAAAATTGTCAATGATGTTCCCTGACGGTGATTCATAGGGATGCACAGGGGGAGGAGGTTCTTTCCAAATTTCCTTGAACGTGTTTTGGAGATTCATCACTTTGGTGGGGTTGTTCTGGATTTCCAATTCCAGGTTCCTCTTTCTGGTCCCGGCTTTAGCAACATAGGATCTGAGGACCGTCTCGAAGTCGTGTCTCTTGTGCTCAAAGGTCCAGGCCAAATCCACCCACTCATTGAAGAAAAACGACTCTGTAAGGAGTGGTAGTTGGTTGGCTCGATGCTTATCCCTCAGGATCTGCATCATGCCACTGTTGATGATGTTGATGAGTGATTGGGTAGGCTTGGAAGACGGGGGTCGTTCGCTGAGGAACGGATTTCTACGAACAGTCTCCTCCCACCAGCCCCCAACGAGAACATTAGTATCCTCCACAACCATCTGAGAGATATAATTATAACATATATGTTGAATAAAGCAATGAACCAGGAGAAAAATAAAATATAAAAATAATAATAATGACAAAAATTGTGTGAACAACAAAACAGAGGAACAACAAGGCAGCCCGCAGGGGTAGCATTCCATAACCACCAGAGCCGATTGAATGTCAGTCTGAGCAGACATCTAGTCATACATAGATGGTCTTTGAGAAAAAATTCTTTTGATGGAGGTATTGACTGCCATGATGCATACATACCCAGTAATCTTGGAGGGACTCAGTCGTAGCCTGGGGGATCAACCCCATGACGGTTTAATTGGGAGGCCAGAGGCCCCCTAGTGTGTGTGTTACGTACGTTACTCAAAGCGCAATGCGCTAAGAACCTCACATCACGCTGCGATACGACTGTTCAAACCACAGAGCTTTAGGCGGCATCCGGACTTATGTGCAACTCCAATCATTCTCATTTCTGACCCTTGCATGTTTTGAGATGCCAAACCAACCCCTGAAGCCATTTACTGGTACAAAAGAAAGGACAAAGCACAACATTCTCATCGTTCCAAATGGTTCAGATTCGGACACCCAGTGTATAAAAGGAAAATGCTAAACCAGCTATGAGGAAGGAGAAGATGAGGGCTATGTCAAGTGGTCTAAAGAAGCGGTGGGGATGCTTGGGTCGATTGATCGTGACACCTCGTAGTTCCTCCCTAAGACAATTGATTTCCATTCTCAGGGCCATGTTAGCTCACATGAGATGCTCTATCTTCGTATCCTTATCAACATAAATCCTACGGATGAGCGTTTCAGTGTGATCCAACAGTTCACGGTGCTCCTCATGGATCTTTGAGAATACAAATGCTGTCCAATGTCTAATCTCGGAGTGGTCATCAACAATAGGTTGTTCATACTATGTGTCACCCATTATAGATGATGGATCTCCTCTTTTGATAAGTACATCAATCAGAAGAGCGATACGACTTTCAATGCGATTAATCAAATTACCAATTATAAATTGATCATGGTCTGCATGCTCCATGTTAGAAGAGAACCGGGGTGTTTGTCAGAAGTTACGGGCTAGTCCCTAAGGATTCAGCGTGTGTCCCTAGCAAGAGGATTATGAAAATGGGCTTACATACCGAGCTTCATATGTTTGGGAAACAGAATGCTGTTAGGCAACCGTTCCTGTAGATAGAACTCCTACGTCGTTGCCTCCCACAAGTATCTTAATGGTCCCAAGGCAGAATGTAACCAGGTTTCATTTATAAAAAAAGGAGAGAGCCTACTCATTCAAATCGTCATTTCAGTAAGTCGGTAGAGTGGGATGATAGTGGGAGCATTTTGGAAGGGTGGTTATGAATCATCCTAATTCTGAGAAAAATTGTATAAATATATATTTGGGTGAACCACTCTTAATCTAGCACTATGCCACTGGTCCGAGTACCCAATCACCATTTTTACCTCATACTCATTCCCCACTAGGGATCATAACTCAGTATGGTCCGTGGTAGATGTGCAGGTATTAGGGGGAATTCCAGAAGATATGACCATGGTGAACCGATCGGGGGAATCGTTAGATTTATTGGCTCAAGAGTATCTAGAGGTTCTAGATCCACTTTACAACAAATCAAGTCCCTGGGTACAAACAGTTCCTATACCATGTGAGTAGATCGGTAGATTAGTACCCAGAGTGAGTCATAGGCATCACTTGGGAAAATGTGAAGAATCCAAGGGTTCTTATGAGACGAAGGGGTAGAGGAATATAATTTGCAAAAAATGATCAGAAAAATGAAATGAATGAGAAACAATGAATGAATGGAAGGGCCGTGCTAATGGTACGGGAGTTGAACGAGGAGGAAGATAATTTGCAAAAAATGACAATGGAAAGTATCAAGCAGATCATCGAAGGGGGTAAGAAGACAGTAAAGAGATCCACGCGAATTCATGATGGTCTCCAAGATATGGCATGTAGAAGTCAAGCCCCAAGGTTAATCCAAATAATAGCACCAGTTCCACTAAGCACAGTACAGTCCTTTCATCAGATGGAGACCACCTGCAGAAGGATACCAAGGAACCAAGAGAGCCGTCGTAACCATGAGAACTCCACTAATCATGCCAACTAAGTAACGTTCACAATTCCAACAGTCACTGATCTACTTACTTGAATCTATGTACAACAAGTCTCAACCGACATTTGTCCTGCATCTTCAAATAGTGAACCCAAAAAAGTCCCCGGCAGGTATTATTTGGTAGCGAGTACTTCAAAATCCCTATTGTTCACAAGGTGAGGAGACAAATTATCCTAAAGTGACAGAGATAAATAGTCGGACCCCGATAAGAAGATGCAGAAATGCTGGTAAAAAACAGCAACACCTAAGAGCGTGGTTACGATAATCTGGCCATCCAAGTTGCAAAACTCCACATTCATCAGAACCCATGAGTGTACTTCATCTCCTACTGGGATTGCGATTATCATAGCGTAGTCAGGGCCTACTTGCTCCAAATTCATTTTCTTAACGAGGTGAGGAGGCAGATCATCCTAGAGGTAACTAGGCGGACTAGGTAAGGAGATGCAGAAGTAGTGTTGGTAAAAATTAACAACAACAACTCCGAGCATAGTCATGATAATCTCCAAAGCAGGCCGTCCAAGTTGCAAAATTTCAAATTCATCAGAAACCGCGAGTACACTCCATCTCTTACTGGAATTGCAATTATCATAACGTAGTCAGAGCCTACTCCAAATCTATTTCAAGTGACAGAGGTAACTAGTCGGACTTAGATAAGAAGATGCAGAAGTAGAGCTGGTAAAAAACAGTAATTCAGAGCATAGGTACGAAAATCTCAAACACAGGCCGTTCAAGTTGCAAAACTCCACAATCATCTAAACCCACGAGTACACTCCATCTCCTACCAGAATTACGATTATCATAGCGAAGTCAAATCCTTCTTACTCCAAATTCATTTCGCTAACAAGGTGAGGAAGCAGATCATCCTAAAGTGACAGCAGTAAATAATCGGACTAGATAAGAAGATGCAGAAGTAACGCAAGTAAAAATCAACGACTCAGAGCTTAGTCGCGATATTCTCCAAGACAGGTCGCCCGAGTTGCAAAAAAAACCAAGTGCATCAAACCCCGCAAGCACACTCCATTTCTCACTGGAATTGTCCTACCCACCGGATCATACCTGTATGCACGAAGTTAATCTGGAAGCAGCAATACCATGGAGGATATCTAGAAACCAGACATGAACCGATCATAGTACTTATGCATGTACCTTCTAGATGACCCCTATGATAACTATCAGATGTCTGCAGGCCATCAACGGACCAACCAAAGGGGAGGGTACCAAAGATGCAACAGGGCAGTGGGTCGATGAATGAAAATGGCAATTTTCAGGGTGTGTCCAGATCCCCCAAGTCCCATCTGGATATCCCTGCTTTATTGCACAGTGCATCCTACCAAAAATAACGAACCGTAGACGATCAATCAGAACCAAGGAGAAACGTGGGTTTAAGATGATTTCTAGGACATGTCACACAGGCAAAAAATACTCTAATGCTGCCCACATGCCCAACCAACCTTGGCAATGACGATATATGAGTAGCTAGTGAGAATCGTAGTTTTCTATGCAGGTTCCATATGTCGACGTGCTGTATTTCCCTCGTCGACAATACCCGAGCCATCCATGTCCTTCAGGAAGTCGAAAACTAAAAAAAAATTGTTTTGTTCTATTGTAGCTGGGTGTAACCTGGGGGCATCAATTCCACCTGTTTTTAAAGTAATTTCAATATTTAATATCGACCGGGGAAACCATAATGTTATCTAATGAAACCGACGGGGTTCATCACCCAATCTGGAGAAGAGAAAGGACAGGGAAACATGGAAGAGGTAATGGGTGATCTTCGAAGGAGAAGAAACGATGAATACTAAGATGTGTAACAAGAACTAAACGCCAAAATTATCCTAACTGGCGTGCAAGCCTTAATATACTCTAGGATGTGAAAAACCATAAGAAACCAAGCATAGTTGCTACAAGAAAAAGAGCAATTACCGTAGAGCGTTTAGTAACACTCGAAGAAACTCGTAAAAAAAACGGGATAGCTTACGTACAGAGACTTACATGGGCTGCAATAATCAGAGAAGGAGATGTCGATCTAAAAATATCCTCATCCCTCACGTCATTCTTAAAGCTACAAGCGGTGAGAGTTCTGACGAACCATATCTTCCATCAGGTCTAAGAAAATCCATCCGCTGAGTGCACGTGTTAATCCACCTAATCAGTCCTTATTAGGGTCGCTTCACGAGTTCGTAAACAATGGGGGTACTTCTATATGGCAGGGACCCAGGACAAGGGAAAATGCATTGTTGACGGAATAGTGACATTTGGTGAATGACGATCAGGGGAGGAGGTGGAAGATCCTAGTGATCATATTACTAGTCACAAAACAATTGATAAGTTAAGAAAAGGGAGCAGGGGGAGGGTTTGGGGAGAAGAAGATACTATACTGTTTGAACGACAGTGGGGGAAGCGACATCTATATGACGAGGATAGCCCGAGTCCGGTTTCCAGATCAAACAGATGATGAGCAGCAAGCAATCGATACAACATGACAACGAGGCTCAATGATGAAGCTTGAAAGAATAATAGGAAAGTGACAAAGCAAGTCGCAGACTGCATGCATGTAGGGTGTGGCCGCCCCTAAAACGTTTTTCACCGTTGCCACCATACGGATCATCAGAGGGATACTAAAAAACCTGCGTTCATAGCCAAACACATGCGACAACAGTCCAAGCTTCCACACACTTCCATTCATAGGTAAGGGCTTAGTAGGGAAAGGGATGGGGGGTATACCGCTTCCTCGTTGCTCTGGTTCTCCGCGAGGTCTGCATACATGATACCATCCAAATCCAAAGTCGCCATGGCCAAGCATTCACAACAATCGTCAAAGAGCCTCCATTCAAAACAACTCGGTCATACAACCAAGAAAGAGATGGGGGAATACGCACGCAGATAGTAAATATAGTAGAGGATAGCAGCATTTCTCGGAGCGGGCTAGGTTGAAAGGGCCGCGTAGGTGTTTCCTTCGAAAATTACGAAAACGGTGTTTGGATGAACAACCGTTTGTCAATTGGTCCAAATTAACTATCGGTACCTGTACCGCAGTATTATCCTGGTGCAGGATCTAATTGTCTGTTCGAAGAAAACGAAAAAACGGCCCATTCATTGGTTCTAGAAGTTTTTTTTCGTGTGCTGCCTGTAACCAGCAGGGGCAGGTGGTGATTCTCGAGGACGGCCCCCGGACCGGTAGTCATTTATCAATAGGGACCGATTTCGGTGTCACGGTGGGCTTCTTTTATGTTTGGGGCATATGTATAAATGGCCTAGTCTTGTCCTGATGCAGTGTCAATCCATTTGTCGGTAGAAACCAAGGAAAGTCCGCTCAGCCATTGGTATCTGACACGATCCCTCTTCTGGCGTCCCGGGGATCAAAAGGGTACTGGAGGTACACCACTTGTACTCCTACGGACCAGGTAGTCTGCTCGTGTGGCCGCTATACCGCTGTACCTTTACTGTTCATAGATTAAGAGGCCGATAGACGAAAATGACAGGATGACCCTTGTGGATGCCCGTATCAGCGGGGATACACCCCTCTGCTCTTGCCAAACTCAGTATGCGAGTCCATGCAGTTAGGCAAATATACCTGCAATCCTATATTCAGCCTCCTGATGAGTCGGTGAAACTCCGACGAAACAGTTTGTCACAGCCCCTCGTTTGTTGTCCTCTTCTCCCTCTCTGCCTACGGTTTACCGGGCAGTTCTATTTGACGATATATAGTATATGTACCCATGTGCATGCATATACCTATATATCTATATATGTGTGCGTGTGCGTCTGTGTGTGTGTATCCATCCATGTGTGTATGTATGTATGTGTGTGTGTGTGTGTGTGTGTGTGTGTGTGTGTGTGTGTGTGTGTGTGTGT
>BFEA01000107.1:2060022-2070792 GCA_003427395.1 Chara braunii | reverse complement strand
CCGCTCCATGGCGCTTCCCGAATCCCGATCCCCCCTCCCCACTGGCCGCTATGCGGCCGCAAAGGCCGCGCGGTTGCGTGGACACGTCCGCGAGGTCACGGCCTAGGCCGCGGCCGCGGATGGCCGCCGCCGAGGGGGATTCATAGGGCTCCCGTGGGTCCAGCAGCAAGGAAGTTAACTATCTGGTCACTCGTGATGGATTTGCGACCATCCGTAAAAATAGTCACTCCCGTCACCGAAATGTCCTTGCGGACGACCGCCACCAACTCCGCCACAACTCTCTACTGCTCAGGGATGCCGTCGCTCGAAATCTCACGGTGCGTGGGCAATGCAGGATGTTTGTACGGCGGACACTCAAGCAAGTGCTTCCTCATTCTGTGGTACTCTGGCCTCCTCGCCGCCTCAAATCGAGTGCCGCTCACGTAGTACCTTTGCAGGAAGCAGTGCCAGACCCGTAAACGTGAACGTGACTGGTCACCTGAACGAGACCAGCTGTTCACCGGGTCCGATTTCCGTGAACGGCCGTTCACGGGGGCCGTTCACGCCCTTGGTGCCCACGTGGCGGGGTCGGGGCTTGATTGGGGTCGCGTGGGGTCCAGCTAGGACACGAGTGTGTGTAAAAAAAAAATATAAACCCCGCAGGGACGAGCCAGAAAGAATTTTTTTTTTTTTTGGGTGTCGGTAACACCCCACATAGCACTCTCTCTCTCTCTCTCTTTCTCTCTCTCTCTCTCTCTCTCTCTCTCCCTCTCTCGCTGTCTCTCTCTCTCTCTCTCTCTCTCTCTCTCTCTCTCTCTCGCTGTCTCTCTCTCTCACGTGCACTACCGCTCTCTCTCTCTCTCTCTCTCACGCGCGCGCTATGACTCTCCATCACACGCGCGCTGTCGGGGCCAATACCCTGACAAGGGTATTCGCCGGGGATTTTAAACTTCGGACGCTGTCCGACTTTTCGTTGGGTTAAAAGACTTGATGAGACCGACGTTTGCCAAAAGTTTATTCAGACCTGACCCATGAATGAGAAACGAAAAGTTTTCGAGCTTTAGTCCGGACGCATGTAGCGCTCAGGAGTAACGGATGTGAATGACAATGTTTCGCTTTTGTCAAAGCCGCAGAAGAGCGTGGTCGTGGAAAGACTAAAATTAGACCTATTCTACCTAATCTAATGTCGTGCGGCTGTTAAGATGCGCGATTCAGGGACTAAGTAGGCTAAAAAGAGGGATGCGTAGAGTATAGAGCTGCGGCACGGGGGGAATAGGTAGAAGGAATTTTTTTCTGGATCGCAGGGGTTGACCCGAGACAAGGGAGGCCAGCAGGCCAACGCCGAGACCTAACCGCTGGGTGACCTCGGTGCTATGGTGGGCAGCCATCCACGGGAAAGACCGCAGGCAGGCGAGGCCTGCAAAGCCACAGGCAGGCAGGGCCTGCAAGGCAAGGCAGGCTAGGCCTGTCGAGTGTGGGTTGAACCTACTGGGGACTGCACCTCTATGTATAGAGGAGGCGCAAGTTTAACTCCCGTCGTAGGAGCTAGCCCAGTAGGTTACAGTTCAGGACTCTCACCCGACAGATACCGGGATCGAATCGGAGGAACCGCACCTCTGGGCATAGCTCCTTTTTTGAGCAGCCTAGTTTCTCTGGCGCAGCCGTTTCCGGCCGTGCGATCGATACAATCGAGCGGCTGGGAACAGCCGTGCAGAAATGAGCATGGCCCCTGCGCAAGGATGACAAGTATAAATCGACTAAAATAAAATAAAATAAAAATAATAAAAATAAATAAAGAAAAAGCAAACAGCGCCACATGGCGCCCGAAGATGTGCCTAAGGGCACATAACAAGTAACCGTTGGCATAAGCCAACGGTTTWATTATTGCAAAAAAAAAAAAAAAAAAAACTAAAAGCTACAGCGGTAGATGGCGTGACGAGACGTGATGGGGACTCGAAGTCCCCGGAAGGAGCTGCAGGCGCCCGTTTTCACGGGCAGCCTGGCAGGTTAGTCCGTTTCTTTGTTTATTTATTTTGTTTTTTCTTTTGGATTTTTTCGTTTTTTTTTTTTTTTAGATTTCTTTTAAGATTTTTTTTGTTTTTTTTTGTCTTATTTTGAAAGATTCCCCCCTCTCATTCCCTTTCTTATCGTGGCGCAGTTGAAATTGCGTCCGTTCACTTTTGGAAACGGGCTGCAACTTCCAACAATGCACCCGAACCTGGCGCTGTTGGCAGTCGGGTGCGGGCGCGCGCTGCTGCAGGGGAAAAAAAACCTTGTACAGCTTGACTAGGGAATTACCCCCACCCCAGCGTGCGTCTGAATCTGGGTGGGGTCGTAGGCTGTATGCAGGCACACATAGGAAGGGGGAGAGGGGTTGAAAAGACTGAGAGAGAGAGAGGGAAAACGGGAGACTTGGGAGGAGAAGGGCCTACTCCTCCCAACACTGACAACTGTCCTCCCCGTTTTCAGGGGAGGGTAGAGGTAGAATGAAGAAAAATAAAAAATAAAAAGCCACGGCCACGAATGTGGCCGCGATTATGATGAGATACAGGCCAAACTGGCCTGAACGTGACTCAGGCCAGAGGTTGGGAAGATGAGGAGGTGGTGAGGGGAACTTAGCTGAAAACAACCATTTTCCCACTGAACCTGCACTCGGTGTGGGGCTGAGTGCACAAAAAAAAGGGAGAAAAAGAGGGGTGCAGTCGAGTACAACTGGCACTCTAAGTGTGTGGCTGAGGTGAGACAGCCTCAGTCCGTTGATCTGGCTCAGATCAACGGCCCCAGACAAGTGATGAATTTTGCCTGGGGGCAGATGAGGCTGTTGCTACCCTCCTCAGCCACTACAAAAGAGGCAGCTGTCCCCCAGCTGCCTCACACTTGCCTCCAACTGCCAGTGTGTGAGAGCACACTTGCCTCATTGCTGGAGTGCGGGAGAGGAGGCAGGAGAGCTGCTGGCGGAGCTGGAGGACAACAAAGGAGCGCCAGACAAGGAGGAGGACAGCCATAGCCAAGGCAGGGAGCACTCTGCTCCCCTCCCTATTGGCTGGTGCTGGTCCAACGGCGGAGCTAGGGACGCTGCCAGATTTTTTTGAGACGGCGACTCCGATTTTAACGGTGGTGGTGCAGAAGCGCTGCCGGATTTTTCCGTTGGTGACTCTAATTTTAACGGCGGTGGTGCGGAAGCTCCGCCGGATTTTTGCGACGGTGACTCCGGTTTTAACGACAGTGGTTCGGAAGCGCTGCTGGATTTTTGCGGCGGCGACTGCGATTTTAACGGCAGTGGTGCGGAAGCGCTGTCGGGTTTTTTGCGGCGGCGACTCCATTTTTAACGGCAGTGGTGCGGAAGCGCTGCTGGATTTTTGCAGCGGCGACTATGATTTGAACGGCAGTGGTGCGGAAGCGCTGCCAGATTTTTGCGGCGGCGACTTCTCTTTTAATGGCGGTGGTGAGGAAGCTCCGCCGGATTTTTGCGGCGACGACTCCGATTTTAACGGCAGTGGTGCGAAAGCGCTGCCGGATTTTTTCGGTGGAGACTTTGGATTTAACGACAATCGCGCGGAAACACTGCCTGATTTGTCGATGACGACACTATTTTCACGGTAGTAACGATAATGTTTTTGTACTAAGTGGAGTGGGGCATTGGCACAGAGAAGGTGTCGCCAAAGCAGTGGTGCATCTTGAAGTTGCGTGAGTGTGACGGCGCAGGGACGCTGAGGCTTTGGAAGCGAATGGCGGTAACGAGAAAACGTCGCGAGACTGTTGAAAAGTGGTTGTGTGTTGAGGAGGTATTGTGGCAAGCGGTCGTCACAAGGGAGTGGTGTGACGACTGGGTGCAGCGACCTCCTTGTCAAAAAGAGGCGTAATTCTATATGGCTTTCTTGAGTGAGCCAAGCGTTCGACACCACTTCACTCAAGGTCAGTTGAATGACTCAGACTTCCTTTCACGCATGTGTGGACTCACACTTTGCTTGACCCTGTTCGTTTTGAATATTCAGAAGAAAAGGTAGAGGAAAGTTGTGCAAGTCGTGCATGTGAATGGAAAAGTCAGACTCGAGCATGGGATTGTATTGTTTTCTTTCCAACGTTTTTCCTTTGCCGTATGTGCAGGTATGTAAATGGATGTTTACAAAGGAGATTGATTATGCCTATTTGAGATGAAGGAATGGATTGTCTTCTTTCTACCTTTCACCTGCTTGCTTGTCAAAAAGAACTTGTTGTGTTGGAAAAACGTTATTCAACGTGTGTCGAATAATGAATTTTATTGAAATAAAGCATATAAGGTCAAACAGATAGTTTTTCCCAAGGATTAACCCATTCTATCCCGAACGACCTTATCTACCTATACCTATCTAAATGATTCTCATTTTCTTTAGCTCTTCTAATTTCGTTTCGTCTAAGTTACGCCCGGGACTTAGGAGAAATAAAAAAAATATATGAAAGCTACTTGCGGTGGACGCATCCACTATCTCTAGGAAGCATCTGGGGCGGGGGTTCGTTGCTTCAGGAGCCGACCTTGTTATCGACCCAGAGTGGACCGTTCTATGGGGGGTACTTGCCCATTCGGTGGAGACGGCCCGACTTCTGAGATCCGAGTCTTGTGCTCGGACGAGGAGGAGGAGTACCCCAGACCACTTCCTAGAGGAAGAGGCATGCAACACGTCAAGCAATGCCCCTGGTCAATAATTAATCGCAAAGTAGCTTGTCATCTAAAAAGATTGAAAACAGACGAAGACATGTATGTGCGTCGAGTTTCAGGTCGACAGTAGGACTTTGGCAACGCGTCTCATCAAGTCAAGACTAAGGCAACCGACTACCTTGTCGGCTGCATCTATGTTATTGTCGGTGACCAACTCCTTGTTGACGGTTGTATGATTGCTTTGTGGTGTTCGACCTGAGATGGTCGGATTTTATTTCGATCTTGTGTTATTGGATGTATTGTATGGTGATTCGAATTATTTTAGTTATCATATCATTTGGATATTTCTGTCGACGACGACCGATTTTCTTTTGATGTAATTGTCTGTGAATGTTATAATTATCTTTGGCTATATGTCTAAAGGACTAGGATTAATTTGGGTTTTCACGCTTGGTTGAGACCGTCCTAATCGGTGAACGTCCGCTTCGTACCTAGGAGATCAGCGTCCTAGGAACGGACGGCGATCAGATCCACTTGGCGTTAACGAAAACGTGCCTATACTACGGCGAACGAGCAAACGCCTTCGGCTGACCTACCTCTGCAATTGCATCTAAAAACTTTCGCACGTGGGTCAGTAGCTCGGTAGGGGTACGCCTCTAAGGGTGGTGACAGCCCCTTAGGGAAGTAAGCTTGTGTGCCGCGGGAACCTGTCATGTCGTAGGGGACCGCGGGATGTACAGCTGGTGCACCCTGCTAGAGCGGCAAAGGGACAACGCGACCGCGACCGTCTCGGCAGCTCGCGGGATTACTTATGCGTCGTTCTCAAGTTGTCTCTATTGGTTAGGTTTTTTTTTGAACTCCTACGTGACATGGTCGGGAGGGTCCTCGCTCGCGGAAGGACCGATGCGCTCGACAGGTGGCGCCGTTGCCAAGGATAACGACAAACTACCGTTGTCCCTGGTGGAACGACACTCGAGATTGGATGATGTAAAAAATATACTTTTTTTACTTGGCTAAGAGAAATGTTAATAATTGTGACCTCTATAGGGAAAAGAAGGGTAACTGTTTCGTGTACTCTATATTGTGGTATATCTGGTACTAACTTTTATCTCAGACTCGCAAAGAAAGTGTAACTTCAAAAGTCAGTTTAATAATGAGTTTTAGTTCTAAGAATTATTATTGTGACTCTCGTTCACAGTAATTAGTAAGGCTCATTGATAGATGGTTGAACATCTGTGGCATATTTTCATTGATGAAACGACACCCGAATAAGTTATTTTGATGATTAAGCATTATTCTTGCAAGTGAGACGTGAAATTGTTTCGGTGATTGCTAAATTATCAATCAGATAATTCGATCATTAATATAGTTTATGCGTTTTGCATGGCGATAAAATGACGGAAGGAACTTTTAACGACGTGCCTCTCTTCAGAGGTAGAGGGGTTGTTGAATTCCTACATGCCTTTCAGGCTTTGACAACGCTAATGCTTTGGGGAGAAAATCACAAGTTCGTTTTCATTTTGGGGTTTGTGATTGAAAAATTGAAAGTTGAGGTTTACATCTTCTACACGCTTCTCGAACCTGGATGAGTTCGAGAAGTTTATGATTGCCAAATTCTCGAAACCGCCCGAAGGAGAGAAAAAGGAAGAAAGTAGAAGTCATCATCACGAAGATATGAGGGGAATAACTTGACTTGTAGAACAAAGAGATGTGGAAAGGGAAAGTCTGCCAAGAGTAGACGTCTCTCTCTTCGACTGTAATTTTGTTTCTACTTTCCTTGAATAATTTGAAAAGTTGGCATCTGTTAATGATTGGGATGAGCCTCAGATGTTGAGGCGAATTCTTAGATATGTTGACAAAAATCTCGTGAGTATAGTCCAACGAATAATTGAGACTTCATTAGTGTGGCCTCATTTTCGCGATGCCATGTAAGACGAATTCTGGTTAGGCGATACAGTAACAACAATTGGGGATTTGAGGAATGTTGAGCGAGATGCATATGTAGTAAAGGAAAAGTTTTTGGCTGAATTTGAATGGGTGACTCGTCGAATTCAGGGGTTGACAGATAGAYAGAAGTGCCTTGCTTTTCTTGAATTTTTTTTTGAAGGRGAGCTGTGTTTGCTTACCCGAGGAKAAAGTAGTAAATTCAATTGGGAAAGAATTCGGTCAAATTTTATTGACCGAGAATTTAGTCGAATATTTGACCAGACTCCTCGATTACAGCTTCGCTTACAGAAAATTGAGAGAGAGTGTCGAGTTGACATGCGAAAGAGAGATTCAGATTCTGTGACGAATCTCTCAGAAATCAGAGGAATACTGGAAAAAGAAAAAGACGGTTGTTGTCATGAGTATCAGAAGACAAGGATAGAACGTCCTTTAGAGGACCAATGTGAGTAAGATAGGGACAATAAGGGAGATCAGTTGGATAATTCTTCAATGTCAACTACTCAAGATTGCGAGTAAGTGTCTCGAAATCAACGAGACCAGCGAGTAATTTTTTTGTTTTACTTGTTCTATTCCCAACACTGCGCGCGGTTACACGCAGTGTTGGGTGCGGTAGTTTAATCGTTGGTTGTGGATGTCATCGTTGGCGGAGTCCCCATGGCGCGGTTGCACGTGGCGTTTGGCGAGATAATAATTCTGATGACGGTGCACAATGGCTACGGTCCTGTCGCGGGGGGGGGGGGGGGGGGAGATCATCCATTTGGTTGCGACATGACAATGCGTTTGCCTTGAAAGGCTTTTCCCTTTTTGACGACAGTGTGTCCTTTGCTTATATAGGTGTGCGAAGAATTGTGTTCCTTCATCTGTTCTTTCGTTGTTGTGTTCGAGGGAACTCGGATTGCATCCGTTTGCGACGGTGCACCACAATTGTTTTGTCCGTGGTTAGGAAGACTGTCTATCTCTTTGTCTGCATCGACCTTTGCCATTTYCATTTTTTGCATTTGCAATCCCTGCTCACATTACAATCAGTTCCTGGAATGATGGAATGGAAGACGAATGCATGGATTGGATGTTCGATAACTAGAAAGATAAAAACATAGTTGGATGCATCACTTTCTGGCCATCAACATTCAACATTCAATATCACAACAAACCAACCCCGCCTCACATACGCTTCATAAAAACTGAAGGATCGATTGAAAACAAAAACAACGCATGGCTATGAAGATCAGCAAGATCACTACATGGAAGGTCCTTCGCTTTACAAGCATTGCACATCGGTTCGTCCGCTCGATAGACAAAACATTCATATGGCAAAACCCTATGAAAAGAAAAAAAAAACAAAAAGAATTCTGGAGAACTATACACGAATACAAAAATAAAAAAAGACTAGGCAACCCTCAAAGTCACGACATATCCTTATATTCACATGCGCGCTGCAATGACGATCGGCAAGGGAGGCTACCACGACATGTGCATTGACGACAGTTTGACGACAACAGACATGTCCATCATCAACCACTTCATTGGTCGAAAAGCAGCAAAGGCGACAAATTCATTTGCAAAATCCGTGTTCAATCCACAAGACGACAAACTGAGACATTCTGTTGTGTGTGTGTGTGTGTGTGTGTGTGTGTGTGTGTGTGTGTGTGCAAGAGAGAGAGAGAGAGAGACAGAGAGACAGAGAGACAGAGTAAGACGCAGTCGAAGAACATCAAGTACAAAAAAAAGGTAAGTGTTTTCCGCACTTATCCACTGAACGTTAAAAAATTCCAATGACGAGATTATCCGTCTCCGAGCACCAGAGCACTAGACGACATTCACAGCCACAACACGAAATTGTACAGATGGCGAGTGATCCGCCCGAAGGGGTCACCGCCGACCGGGAACAACCAATGACGACCCGCCACGTGCACGACAGTCTGCCTACCAATACGACTAAGAGGGGAAGTCTGCTACTGACTCGTCGACGACATTCCGAGAGGCCACAAATGCACAGTACACAGCCTAGCAACTCTACTGCTCACGAATAGCCTTCGCTATTTCCAACAACGCGTGGCACATGAGTTTGCTGACTTCGTCCGACGCAGCATAGTGCTTCCCCTGCACTTCTACTTCAGCTTCCAACTCCTGGCACTGTGGGACTTGGATGGAGCATTGCCGCTTGCTCGCACTCTCCATCGTCGACGCCATTAGCGCCCCGTGCTTCTCCATGCATTCCATCAGCGCCTCGAAAGTCTGCTGCCTCATGCTCTTCCTCTTCCCAAAACCAGCGAGGGTACCTGTCATCTGGGAAGAACCTCGCGTCGACCCCTTGTTGTCGTCCTCTCGCCCCACACCTCCGTCCCCATCAGCCACCGATTCAGGATCCGCGTTCGACGTCGATGGCAGACGCACACCGCCAGAAGCACCAGTGTCTGCCATGTTCTTCGGGTTGATGGTATGGTTCCTCCCGGTCGACCCCTCTATCTCGTCGTAAACAACACGATCCATAGTGAAATTGAAGCCCTCGCTCGCCCTCTCCTTCGCCGACAACTGGAAGAAGTAATCTCCCCCGGACAGCGATTGAAAATGATGGACTTTCTTGAACTGCTGCATCAGATTGTCCCACTTCTTCCCGCATTTCTCGGCATCCCTGTCCACGCCCACATTCTTCAATCTTTGAGCGACGTCTTGCCGTTTCCATTCTCGTGGTTTCATCCGGGCGTACTCGTGCCCCATCCCCTACATATGCGCATCTTGGTCACGTTTAGCCCTTATGAGGGCTATAATGTGTTCGACGGACCAGAAGTTGCGCTTCTCCTCCACATCACCATCGCCGTTGCCAACGCTCCCCTTTCCCTGGCCTTTCTTCGCCTGCGGACGACCATTGCAGTCGGAAGGCTTCGACTTTCCGCCCTTGCAGCTCTGCAAGGACGGCGACACGTAACCGCCCCCCCTTCCCCACCTTCTCCATCGTTGTCATCTTCGTCGTCGTCGTCTGCTTCCGCAAGTGGATCGTTTGTTTCCTTCTCCCGGTCACCCCCACGAAGATGCTCCACCCCCCGTCTGATGGATTCCTCTCGCTGCACCCGAAGCTCCCGTCGCAGTTCCGCCCACACCTCCCTCCCGTCCCGATCATCACCAATGTCAAAGAAGTCCGTCCCGGCGGCGAGCCACTTCGGACGCCGCAGACAGGGGAGACAGCGACTGCATCCACTGGGGCCGACCCTGGGTGGCCCTGGACAGAGAGGGCGCCCGTGCTTGCTGCGTCGACGAGTTCGGGTTCGCTCCCGTCGTTTCGCGCGCCAACGCTCTCGTCTTCGATGATCGATCGATAGCCGTCAATTGCCCGCGGTCGTCGCAGGGGTGGGGGTTCACGAGGACTGTGCGCGATGGAGTCGATGACTACCCGGTGGACAGACCGAACGACAGGTTGATACGGCCATCTCCTTCGTCGCCGCTAAGGCCGGGCCGAAGGAGTTCAGTGAACGACTGCTCGTACACGCCGCTGCCCGTCCCACATAGCTCTGTGGCTGCCCACTCCTGAGTCGATCTGCGACCCAACGATACGGTGCATGGCCGTCTCTCCTCCTCGTCTGATGAGCCGGGGAGGGGTTGCAAGTGCGGTGGCAATGCCTCATACCCAACCCGCTGGGATGCCCTCCAAACCATCGACGGACTTTCCCCGCATCGCCTCCCGCCGACCTGTTCCCCTCCGGACCTGGGGATCGCCTGCCGTGCCTCCGTCCTAGCGTCCTTCATCGAAAACCTTCTTTTGCTTCGACGCCGCGGTACGTTTTCGAGGATACACACCTGGAAGACAACCAAGTGTAGCAGCAACACGACAACCGTACGGACATATTGGGTCGCCAACGTTCGGCGTCACGGGATTCATCGCCAACGGTTACCGTTTGCGGCCTACCGCCATCGCCAGCGGGTTGGGTATGAGGCATTGCCACCTCCCGAGGTCCCTTGGAGGTCGAGCTTCCGGAAGAATCGGGGCATCGACGGCAGGTCCCTCGACGACATTTTTTGAACCCGCCTGGCCCATCGGTAGTCCTGCCTCGAGGCCCAGCCCATCCATACGAACATGTGAATCCCGAGGAGTGTTGAACGAGCCCCGAAGACGAGAGTACTTGTCTCTCATATGCATTTACTACCGTTTGCACGACCCCTCGAGGCCCAGCCCATCCATACGGACTTTCACCCCTCATACAAGGCCGTCGGGG
>BFEA01000107.1:2007082-2027334 GCA_003427395.1 Chara braunii | reverse complement strand
AGAGGGGCATCGACGGAGTAAACCTTAAGAGAGAGAGAGAGAGAGAGAGAGAGAGAGAGAGAGAGAGAGAGAGAGAGAGAGAGAGAGAGAGAGAGTTGAGGGCGGTATCAGCGGTCAACATAAGAGAGAGAGAGAGAGCTCAGATGAGGTTTGTTGCCGGTTGTCACCTTGGTTGACTAAGCGCACGACTAATATAACCACAATCCGATTCAGATGCACTGAGTGCATCTGAATCGGATTGTGGTTATATCAGTCGTGCGCTGTGCTGTCATTGCAGTATCTTGACGGGCCGGTTCTTGGTTCTGATCTTTGCCATATAAGCATGCGAGAACTGCTGAGTGAGTGCGTAGGGTTTTCAAAATAAAACTGAGAGCAATCCAATAAACAAATAATATGTGTGTGTGATTTTGGGGCTCCGGAGATACATAGATAGATAGATAGATAGATAGATAGATAGATAGATAGATAGATACATAGATAGATACATAGATAGATAAATAGATAGTAGATAGATAGATAGATAGATAGATAGATAGATAGATAGATAGATAGATAGATAGATAGATATATAGACAGAGAGAGAGAGAGAGAGTGCATCTGAATCGGATTGTGGTTATATCAGTCGTGCGCTGTGCTGTCATTGCAGTATCTTTACGGGACGGTTCTTGGTTCTGATCTTCGCCATATAGGCATGCGAGAACTGCCGAGTGAGTGCGTAGGGTTTTCATAATAAAACCGAGAGCAATCCAATAAACAAATAATACATGTGTGTGATTTTGGGACTGCGGAGATAGATAGATAGATAGATAGATAGATAGATAGATAGATAGATAGATAGATAGATAAATAGATAGATAGATAGATAGAGAGAGAGCGAGAGAGAGAGCTCTGAGGGCGGTGTCACCGGTCAACATAACTCTCTACTCTTTGTCGGTGACGATGATAATGTTCTTCGATAAGGTTGTTTTTAGTTCCATACTATGGTTAACATTGCGAATCCTGTTGTGCTCTGGCTTTGGGCGATTGATAGGACTGAGCTTTGACGTGCAGGCTCTGTAATCGGTTACGTTACATGAACTGTATTCATTTTATCGATAAAATTGAGTTTTTCTAATGGCTTTCTCCGCGGTTTTCTCGCAATGCAACGACTGTGATGTTGTTTCGTTTTTGTCATTTGGGATGCGTATGGTAATGATTTCGGAGAACGAGAATCATGATGTGTAAACGCTAAAGACGAAAAAAGAAAGAAAAAAGAAAGAAAAAAAAAAAGACAGTGAAAGAAAGGCTAGATAGCAACAGACAATGTCAAAAATCGGTCCCTCGTCGACATATTCTCTGGGCGTTGGTCAGGATTCTCTCTGGCCAGCCATTCTTTATTTTTCATAGAATTTATGGTGGTTGTTTACATCAAATTTTGCCCAATCATGCAATTGTTTTTTTCAGTCGTGCTACCTTAATTCAAATTTTGTCACATTGGAGCACCCATCGGCGTCGCCTTTCGGGTTTTCCCTCCCTCGACGCATTCAAATTTTTCAGTGTATTGTCTAATGGAATAGGAACCGGATGTATGAATGCTCGTGCAGACGGGGAGCTTTGATGGGCCAAATAATTGACAACATTCAACGTTGGAACCAAAAAGCACCCAGCGCGGAGGGCCAGACGGGCCATCAATGTATAAAGAGGCCCTTGTGTTGTATTTTCTTCTCTGCGATGCCTCACGACATTCAAAGTGAAAATGCATAGATGAGTGTAGACGACGGGGAAGGTTCGAGAGAGAGGCAAAAAAGCATAGAGATAGTTGGAGTTCGGATGCATCGGAGTATGCAGGCAGAACATCACACCACATAAGACACAAAATGACGAAAGTGAGAAAGCCAATCATGAAACAGGCGCCCCAACAACGGGGACGTTCCCGAGAATTGAAATCCAATGACAAAGAACAATATTGTCGACGACAAACACGCCGGGGACATGACAATTTCACCCGGAGATATCCTGGCAGTGACAGTCAGTTCTGCTCTGAACCAAACCGAGAACACCCACCAGTCTCTCTCGGAAAAAATAAAAAGGAACAAATTTCGTCCGGAGAAGAACGAAATGTTCTTCTAAGTCAACCCTTCTACACTACTTGATCAGCAAAAAGATAGATGCTTACCTACGAACATCACAAATCACCAAAGCTAGTCTAGCTCTGATAGAGGAGATGTGTCTATGGGAGAAACCAAAAGGTGGACGTAAACCTCTCGCCAAACAGGAAGCGAACATCAACATGAACACCCCATAACTAGCCCCGTCGTGCTGCCGAGGGACACCTTTCACGTTGATCTCGCGAGCGAAGTGGTCGAAAGTGCGACTATCACCGGCCGCACCTGCCACCGTGTTCAAAAATTTAACAGATTTATCTAAAAGTGCGGAGTAGAAGTCATCTTTGGATGACGAACACGAGAAAGAATCATAGATTTCCAAAACACGTCTAGAGAATTCAATGGCAAAAAGGCTCCAGTGTTCGCCGTCCTTGTGCACTGGTGCCAAGACGAGGTCATGAGACAGGAGGTCCACATCTTTAGCCCATCTGCAAACAGCTGCTGGACCTCGCAGAAGCAATGTAGAGGCGAAGAAAGAGTTAAAGGTGTACGTCTTCTTGGTAGCAGCAGTCCGGCCGCAGTTGTCCAGTAGCATCGCCATGTAGAAATTGACGACCTCATCGTTGAGCTCCCCGGATCCATCGACGAGTGCGACGATGTCCTTGACGGAAACCTGTAAATTGTGCAACGGCAACACGCGACGATCATAGTGAGCGGCAACCGGGAGCAGATAACGTCTTCAAGGACTGCTCTTTCATCTCGAGGAAACCCTGTTCAACAAACACCCGCAACACACAGCAAACACAAAGGATGGGGCACTATGAGAAAATGTCGTCCTAGCGGCCATGGTCCGACGAACCGCTACTCTGTGGCCCGAAAAGTTCATGCATAACGTCACCCCTACTTCTGGACCTTCCACACACAGCTGATTCCTTCTTTTTATCCCTGGAAGCTTCGAGAAGGAATTCCTTGCAGTCTTTTTCGGCAACACCCGCTCCCTCTGCCACGAGTCTAGCGCGAGGGCCCAATACGGGCACGACAACCCTTCTGGGAGGGCCCCGAGGTTTAGTCTCCCCAGGAAACGAATCAGTGACATTGCGACGACCAGTGCCTCCCGCAACTAGGACTGACAACCTGGCAAGGGGAGGCGGCTCCTGCAACATGTGTGTTTGTCCACAAGCTCCTCGACCTGTACAAGAAATAGCCACCCAGACAGTTCAGCAGGAGATCAACAACACAACTTCGCAAGAGCAACCAAGCAAACAGCACCTCATGAAGCACATCGTCAAATCCAGTTGGCGGTTGCGTACACACCTCCCCGAAATCGACGAAGCAAACAACACTTCACGGACGGGCTGACGAGCGGGAAGCAAGCAAAGGAAGACAGTGCTCATCAGGCTTAGCTTCAACGTCACCAGAGCCCACCGATGGCAGCCCCAGCACGATTGGCGCCCCCGTGCTCATCGACGCGGTGACGACGTGCTCCAAACTCACAGGGAAACTTGACAGGTTCGAGATGTCGGCGTCGATGACCGGCGATGGCTTGAATTCATCCCCATCCCGATGGCGGAAATCCTCCACGTCCGCGACGGGCAATTTTAGTATGTCCGTCTTCGGACAAAGAGCGCCGACTTCCACAACATCGACAGGTTGGGTTTCCTCGGTCGCCACTGTGTCGCATTGTATTGTGCTCAAGGTCCCATGGATGTCCAACAACACCTCTCCCCCCCTTAACTTCTTGTCCTCGTGCGCTGTGTCTTTATCGTCGTCACTCAAATAGACAAATCTTCTCCAACAGCGTCAGAGGACTTCTTCAGAACGTCCTCTCCCATCGCCTCGTCGTGAAGGCCGGAGTACAAGGGGTCGTCGTATGCCGGCTGAACTGGTTGCTCCATCCCGACGTCGCCGAGTGTCGGATCAATCCGGTCGTCAGCGGAGTCGTCCTTGTCCAAAGTGGTCAGAAGTCGACAATCGTTAAGTCCTTCGTCCGTGTGTCTCGGATGAATCCGAATTACGGTCGTCTCCAAAGCTGCACCAGGGAGGGACATGCTCACAGGGCCCTGGTTCGGATTCATCCGAGCCACCGCAGTTTCCAACAGCGATGACGTGTCCGCTTTCACCGGAGAGTCGCTTAAGACTGCTAACTCAGCGTGTACCATCACTAGGCATTCAGCTCCGAGTGTGCAGGGCTCGACATTGAAACTGGTCGCTAACTCACCCTCAGTCGGACAGTCTGCCTGCAGCTCCTTGTGAACTTCCATGCACAGCATGACGGTGTCCGAACACCGGTCGTCTGTCATGGCGGACACGTCGTCCTGGTTCGGATGAATCTGAATTTTGCCGCTAGGGTTTTCGGAAACCCGGACCACCCGTTAGAGTTCCGCAGACCGCTGTGCTCTCTCAACGGTACTGGCTTCCGGTTTCGGATTAATCCGAACTTCCTTTTGAGGCGAAACCGAACATGGTTGGAGCTTGTCGCTGCCGGATCCGTGGTATGTTGTCGTCTCGCTTCCCGGAAGGTTCTGAGTTCCGGACAACGATGTCGTCTCCGAGGTTCGGATAGATCCGAGACAATCGGTCAACCATTTTTGGAGCTGAGCGAAGCAAGTTCCATTCTTTGCTACAACTGCCCCGCCAACAGCATCGGTATACGGTGTTGCGCTGGTTAGGCTAATCACAGGGTCCTGCTCGCCAGGCCGTGTAATCCACCCAGGCCTGAAGTCATTCCCCGTCTCCATTGAGGTGCTGCCTGTCACCACCAGAACCCCACCATCCTCGTCGCGGTCAACATCGGACCCCTGCTCGTCTCCTGTGTGATGCTTTGTCTTCTCTCCGCTGCGAGGCTTTTCCTTCTCCCGGCTGCCCTTTTTCCCCTCTCCGCCGCCTGCGTACCCCGGAGACCGCTGTTTCGTTGAACGCTGTTCACTTCCACCTCCGGTACCTCGTTGCCCGCCGCCTTCACCATCCCCTTCGCCGTCCTTTCCGCGAGACTTGCGCTTCACAACTCCTACCGGCGGGGTGCCCGCAGGCAACTCCCAACTTACTTGCTTAATTGACGGGCTTGACGGAAGGGCGTAGAACGCGGAAGATACTTCCAGCCATTTATTTGACTGCGATAAATCAAACAACGTGTCCCCGTATTCGCGCAGAGCAGGGTCGTCCTTACTTCGTCAATTGACCTCACTTAATCTCTCCAAAACTGTATCGTAGGCGTGAGATTTGAATGTCTCGAGGTCCCAATGATCGTCATATATCCACCCTCCACTTACGTCCCTCACAGCCACTGCCCATTCGCCGTCGAGAAGGACTCGCTGGAAATGGTCTGGGTGCCACACGATATCATGGCCCCAATCTTCGGCTGTGGAGAAGGTGTGTTTGTCGCCCATGTCGAAGGGAGTCGCAGGAGCCTTGAGATGCAGATGGTCCGGAGGAACTGGATGGCCGGGTCGAAGACCTTCGGGCTGCGGTGTGAGACGAATAGGCTCCCCTGGCGAACTCCTCACACGGGACAACCCACCCCTCTTGACAGGCGCTGAGGAGGACACTGGCGTGGGGCCGCCCGAGGTGGGTGTAGCGAGAGGTATCCCCGGTTTGCATACTGACGGCGACTCAGAAACTTGGGCGTTGAAGATGGCCAATTGCCCGTACAAATCGAAGAGGTCGTCCTCAACGCTCTCCTCCTGCTCGGTCTCGATATTGAAGTCCTCCTCCTCACCGAATGCCAGCTTGTAGTTATCCAAAATGAAATCGGCCGGATTGAGAGTATTCTCGTAAAAAACACATATTCCAGCCTCTTAATGAAGCTCACAACACCGGCCCGACTCGGTCTGTGGTACCCTTGGAGGACCGCAATGGCGACTTCCTTCCGCACCACGTAATGCGGGTCAAATCTCAACCTTGGTTGTTCGCCGTAAAGGAAGGAGTAGACCTAGCGCCTTTTCTTCGGAGTCAACTTGAAGAACATGTCATTTTTCGGGTCATAAATGGGCTCGACCACGACATGGTGGAAATCGCATGGGTAAGCCTTGGACGACACTTCATGGGTGACATACTGCACGGTGTATTCGAGCTGCGTTGTGTCCCCATCCACGACCAAGACGTGCCTTCCCTGCTGAAGCAGACTCCACACCACCTGCGCGTGCGGCTTGCCCAAGAACAGCAGGGCATCCACCACACCATAGAAGAAAAGAAGCTGGTTGCATAACTGATTCGGATTCCGCTCACCGTCCTTGTACAGAGGCCCCCTCTGGGTGAGGTTTCCGATGTCCGCGAAAATCAAGGACTTGAAAGACTTCTCCTCCACATCCGTGGGTGTCACTTTCTGTTTCCTATGGAGAGCGGCGGCGTCGTCTTCAGCAACAGCTCCCTCGTATACCGGGTGAGTAAGTAGTCGAGGATCTTTGCCTTTGAAAAGGATATGCATCACATCCGGCTCCTCCCAGACGCTGTTTCCGAACTGATGCGTCTTCTTTGTTGCCGTCTTCCGAACCCACTTCCCCGTGTAGCATCGGGTAGCCCCAAGCGCAGACACAGATGTCATGAAGGAGAGGTTCCACAGGCAGGGAACGAATACTACCAATGTCCAGTAGTCCTGACAAACGAAGCCCAACAACTCACTCAGAGACGGGAATGCCCCAGAGTCCCATTGCGCACGGTCCACAGTTCCGCACAAGTCGAGCACGCAAGTGCGGGAGCGTAGCTGATGCCCTAGTTTTTCCAGCGCCTCCTTATGATCTATGGCACTCAATGGGTCGACGTTAAACTGGGCCAGCTTCGTCAAGGCGCTTGTTCCGTCCACATAATGTTAATGCATTCATCAACGCCCCGAGGGCTTTTTTGCATTTGGCGCGATCTCCCGTGATCACCGAAAGGACGACACACTTCCACTCCGCCGGGAAATGCTGGTCGTTGATGAGGGTCGCCGTTCTCTTGATGTTGTTGTCGTGTTGACACCCGAGAAACTGAGGGCACTTGTTGACGTACGTGGAGTCCGTGAAAAATTTCCTTCTCTCGTTCCAAAGCTTGTCGTCGAGACCTTTGTCATTGAACTCTTCGAACAGTTGCCTCTTGGACCTGAAGAACGTGGAGTTGGCATTCCACTCCTGCTTATTCATTTCCGCGTACTCGAACTCCACGTAGTGCCACAGCCTCAGCATAATCCGGTCCATTTTTATTATGTTGACCATCTCCTTGACACTGAACTTCCCCTGATCGACCAACTTCTTGCTACTCGTTTGAACCCACACGACGTTAAGGATCAAGACGCCGTTCAACAGACTTTTCTTCTCACGGTCCGTCAAGTCCACCAGTTCCTTCCAGCAGTGGACATTCGGCTCGAGAACTTGGACGTAGAAAGTTTTCTCCTTCCCGCCTTTCTTTGGCTTCCCCTTGCCCTTTTTCAATGACGGGTCATCCACCTTCATGTACCAGACGTGTTTCTTCAGCCCCTGGTTGTCAGTCATAGTGGAGAGTCCTGGCTTGGCCACCTCCTCATGGGTGGGCGGCTTTTTAGTCCAACGCTGGCCGTCGGAAGCAAGGAGTTTCCCTTTCGACCACTTCTCGTAGAACTTCTCTCCCAAAGCGAAGACGGAGTCATCTGCCATGGCCAGCGAGAGGTAGTATCGAAGTTTCTCAGCCCATTTCTTTCTTTTTTTTTCTTTCGTTGACAGGTTCCACAAAGGCGTGTACGGTGTCTTTTTCATAGCCAACACCATGAACTGCACCCACTTTCACACCTCGTCCTTTTTTCTTCGACGCATTGTCGAGCACCACATGCAGTTTGCCCTTAATTTTCCTGTTATTGCGAATGTCCCGCATAGACAAAACCTGCAAGCGCGGTAGATTCTTCTTGTCTTTCATGCTGTCTTCGCAGCTGACATGGGCGTAGCCGTCCAACTCGTCGTCAGGGAAGTAGATCGGTCTGAACGGCCATTTACAGAAGTTGTAGTACTCAAACACAGGATGGTCTTTCACCTTCATCGCCGCCCTCGCGTTATGCTGTCCACACACAGGATAATACCAGTATTTCTCCGGCTGTGAGTTGTCTAAGTCAGCAGGCAGCACGCGCACAGCAGGCTCGCCGTTCTCTGGAGGCGGGACGATCGGAGCGAGAACGAAAATGGGCTTCGTGTATCTCATGTCTTTACGTTCGTAGCAGTCGATCATAGCCGACACGATGGTATCAATGAGGAACTCGTCCAAGGATCGGTGGTTGTACGCGTCTTCCCAGTGTGGAATAGCTAATATTCTTTCGGGATGGATGTGCAACACGACGTCCTTCTGCACCCCTGTCTGCATCTCGAGGAAGAATGCATTATCAAGGTTGAAGGCGTTGAGGTTAATGTCCACGTCCTCGTCTCCCTCGCCGCTGTCGCCCTCATCTGCTTTCTTCCCCCTCGATGATTTCGACCGTTTCCCAGAAGACTCACCGGTTCTTCGCTGTGTCGACGAGTCTTTTGGGGTTTCATCCCCACCTCCAACCCTTTTCCTCTTCTCAATGGAACCGCCCTCTCGTGATGTTGGCGTCCGAGCACTCCCTCCTACCTTTCTCTGCTTTTTCAGAGCACCTACTCCCTTTCGCTCTTCCTCATCCGGCAAGTTGCGCTTTCCTCCCGACTGAGTCTTTTCAGCCGATCTCTCACGGAACAGCCCCTGCTCGGACACCTCCTCCTCCTCGGCGACGTTCCCACTTGCTTCTCGTTCTAGGCTCAACTACGTCTGTAGTTGCTCAGGCGCAGGTCGGGCCCGGCGAGTCGTCTCATCTTATCCACGCACCTCTAGAACCTGCGGACCACCCGCACGATCTCCAGGCGAAACCCCGGCCACCTGCATGCCACGAACGAACAAACCAATCCTTTCGACCAGACCACGCGGAGTCGTCGATTCTGAGCCCTATCGCAACCGTTCGCCATCGCCGCCTCCACGTGGCGTCGACTCCCCAAGCAAACCTTGGCGGCGAGATCCATGCAAGCTCGGTTTCGAAGGAGCACGCGGATGGTCGTCCTCCGAGTCATCTGACATGCCCACCTCTTGATCAGGAGGCGTAGCTAGCAGGCCACCCTGACCTCCCATCCCCCTTTCAGAGCACTCTCCTCCTGCGAACCCAACAGGTCCACTAATCGATGTCCCAGGTCCGACGTCCACGGCACTGACAGAGGTACCAGATCTCGCCCAGACCTCGAGGAAGTCTGTCACGTGAACGGCCTCGTCGTGCCCCGGCGCTAGCGGGACAAAGTACGGCAAAGACATCGCATGTCGGCCGTACCCGCCGAACATCCTCCCGACAACCTTGCATCCTTTTGCGATGTCGTCAACGGAACCATCACTTCTGTAATGCTTCTTCAACGTAAACTTAAAATTGTATTCGCCAACGTCGACCCACTGGACGATGGACCCTGCGAGACGCGTTCTGTCGGCGCGAACTGCGACGAACAAGAGCGGCCCGCACGGTGGTTGCAACGGGTCGGAGCCATCCTGGCTCGCCCATTCCAAATACCAGAACGTTTGCTGTAGTCGCACCACAAGTTTTGAGCCCGTCGTTCTTCCTCCCCACCGCCACCTCCCCGACTCGTTTCCCTTGCCGGCGACGACATCGTCCCTCGACGCTCCTCTCCATGTGGGGCGGAACCACCAGCGGAGCGGCTTCGTCCATGTGTAGCCATTCCCTGAAACACACGGAGGAAATGAACCCACATGCGCTCAGAACAGTCAGCACGTCCCAACATCAACCACGACCCACAGTACGTATTCTGTTATCGGTCACCCGGACCCCAAAACAACAAAGTTCAGTCATAGTTAGACAACAGTGGTCCCCACGCGTGCACGTTTCGGATGAATCCGAGGCATCGTGAGCCATCCTCGTCACAATACCCTTAAGAGAACGAATGGTCGAAAACGAAGACCGTGGGATAGATCGGATACATCCGAAGCAGGCGCAGTCGAAAAAGCGACGTCGCATAGGCACCTGCACCGGGAAAAGCAATACCTAGCAAAAAGGCACTTGAACGCTGACATAGCAGACGAAGACGAGCACCCTGTGGTGATACGGTGTCATCCGAAGTCGACAAGCGGATTGTAAAGTTCGCCGGTGTAGTTCGGATGCATCCGAGCTCCAAAGTGGTGTGGACCACCCCTTGCGGCCCGGACCAAACCAGGCTTGAGTTTTCTTGTCCTTCTGAGTCGGTAACGGTTGTGACTTGGATGCATCTGAGTTCGAACAGCGTGGTCCAGAGACGGTCGTCCACAAGACGGCACCATCTATAACACGTGTTTTCGTCACCGACCTGTGAGCAATAGGTTAACCCCATCCTGCCTGAGGTTTGGTTGGGTTGAACCTGAACTTCGCAAATGTGGCTCGGATTAATCCGAGACGGGGACCGGCGGATGGACCCCACAGTCTGTTGACGCCCATCCATCCGTCCAAGCTTCCGTTATTCCCAAGCTTTCCTTGGGTCCACCCGAATTTCGCACGGTGTGTCTTCGTCCTTGAGCGTTTAAGACGGGTGTGGCTCGGATTTATCCGATTTCGACAGGGGCTGTCCCCATACGTGCGACCACGACAGGCTGCGCCGACACCGTGTGCTTTCGTCGTACAAGTTTGTCAGACCGTGCGAAGTCATCAATACCCTTTGCGCATGTTATAAATCCGAACAAGCCATCGGTGTGGTTCGGATTAATCCGACTTCGCCGAGGCGCTTCGGTTTGTTGTCGCCCCACCACACACCGGACCTCCCCGCGATTGCCGTAGTGTGTCATTATAATCTTCGCGTCATCACGGGGGATGTCGTCGTCCTCGTGAGTTCTAGTTGGTTGTTGCTCGCCCAATCCAAACAACAGACACGTTTACTATAGTCGCAGCACAAGTTTCGAGTTCGTCTTTCTTCCACCCGAGCGTCACCATCTCGACTCGTTTTAGTTGCATGAATTCGAGGCATCGTTAACCTTCGTCATCAGACTGCCTCTCGTAGAGCGAATTCAATGGTCGAAGACGAAGACAGCGGGGGAGTTCGGACACATCCGAATTGGGCAGAGTCGAAAGTCTGGCGTTGTGACTCGGATGCACCCGAATTAGCACAATGCGAGACAGAAATGGCCGAACACAAGAGGAGGCCATCGACATGGCGTGTTTTCCTCAATGACCTGTGAGCATAGGGTGGACCCTATCCTGTCGGAGGTGTGGTTCGGATTAATCCGAGACGGGGACCGGTGGATGGACGGCACGGTCTATTGACAACGTGTGATTTCGTCGTTCACATTTATCAGAACGTGCGACGTCGTAAATACCGTCTGAGCATATGACAAATCCAAATTTGCCGTCCGTGTGGTTCGGATTAATCCGAACTTCGCCGAGGTGCCTCGGTTAGTGGTCGCCCCGTGAGTTTTAGTGGGTTGTGGCTCGGATGCAACCGAAATTGACAAGGGTGGCTTAGATACGTTAGTTGTTGCGCCACCACAAGATGGTATGGACAGGGTGGGCTGTCGTCCTCTTGGTTCGTCAGACATGTCGCCGTCGACAATACCCTATGAGCATCTGATCGCTCCGGGTCATGTCCTGTGTCCACGTCAGCGGAAGGGTTCCTCACGGCGTTCGGTTGACGCGAGGTTTGATAGGGTTTAAAGATTTGAATTCACGTTCGCGTCCTGTGTCTTCGGATCTGTCGTAGCAGTCTTCGGATTACTTATCTGTGATTGCACTCAGGGGGGACCAACCTGAGATCGGTTGAGCGACTGTCTGCGATACACGAAGATTGGAGAAAGGCAGAAAACACGCACGGACACGGAAGGGAGACTAAGATCGATAGAGCATGGGCAGCGAGAGAGCCTGTCTTTATCTCTTTGTCTCTCCATGTGCAGATCCTGCGGATGGTGTTGTCCATTTCGGAATTCGCAATGTGACCCGGTAATAAAACTGCGCAAAAGAAATATAAGAAAAAATTGTTCGTGTCGGCGAGAGGAAGAGTGACGAAAGACGTGAAAGATTCGACGAATGTGGAGGACAATTTACGGATACAGAACCGAACGCCGAGCGAACTGCACGACGCGATTTACACGGGAAAACGAACAAACAAACCGAACGCAATAAAAATTAATTCAGCGAGAAGAAAGTCCATGTGCAATCCAGAAGAGACACGTTTCGTGAGAAGCCATGTTCTCGTGCTCGATAAGATACGACTAAAATCCTTATATCGCAGTTCGTGAGAGAGACAACAAATTGATAAAAAGCGAGTAACACTTCAAGATAACACCTGACGTGACGACACAATCTCGAAGGGCGTGTCACAACATTCTCGGGCTACATTCGCAGGTCCCGTTTCATTGGTGACCACTCGCCCCGATCACATGGCACACTCGCACGTCCACGTGTCAGCTCCTGAACATGCGTGGCCACGGTCATGGATGTGGGGCTCAATTTGACAACATTCTGTTGTCGCATAGAGCACCGCATCCATCATCGTGGCCACGCTTGTTCAGGACGTGACACGTGGACGTCTGAGTGTGCCGTCTGATCGGGGCGAGTGATCGCCAATGAAACACATGCATTCTTGCTCCCGAAACTCCTTCATATCGCCCCGATCAGATGGCACACTCAGACGTCCACATGTCAAGTCCTGAACATGTGTGGCCGCGCTGATCGGGGCGAGTGGTCGTGAATGGAACGAGATCCGCAAACGCACCCCGAGGTAAGTTCGGGAAAGAAACAGGCCATCGCATAAGACAAACGAAATAGAGGCGCTGAAGACAAACTAACGATGGGGATGAAGATGGTAGTTGAACACGACGACACACATGTCCACATGTCAAGTCCTGATCATGTGTGGCCATGCTGATTGCCGCATAGAACCCCGCATCCATCAGCGTGCCCACGCTTGTTCAGGACCCGCCACGTGGACGTGTGAGTGTGCCATCTGATCGGGGCGAGTGGTCGCCGATGGAACTAGAGGCGGTCGAACACGACGCTGTTGGTTCTGTCTCGTTCGTTTGTCTGCGCTTGTCATTTAGGTTCGCAAACTTTGTGCGAGCGACACAGACAAGCACCGAAAAATGAACGCGATAAAAAACAGAAAGAGAGATAAATAGATAGTGAGAGAGAGAGAGCGCGACAGAGAGGCGATCTCCACCTTCATCACACGGCCCAATCAAACGTCACGATCAAATGGCCCCGAACGTCACCCCGATCACACATCGGACTCACGGAGAGAAATCCCTGTTAGATCACACGACACTGCTCGTTCGCGGCGACTCAACCCAATGTAATCGCCACCACGTGAATCCCGACCACAGATCGCGTACATGTGCGGGCATTCTGACAGTCTACGCAAACCCAGCATGGCAGGACTTTTCAGGTCGGTGGAGATGGTGAGAGAAAGAGAGACAGTGAGAGAGAGAGAGAGGGGGAGGGAGAGAGAGAGAGAGGGAGAGAGACAGAGAAATATATATATATATATATATAGAGAGAGAGAGAGAGAGAGAGAGAGCCATAGAGAGAAAGAGAGAGAGCTATATAGAGACAGAGAGAGAAAGAGAGAGAAAGAGAGAGAGAGCGCTAGAGAGAGAGAGAGAGAGAGAGAGAGAGAGAGAGAAAGAGAGAGACAGAGCCAAATAGAGAGAGAGAGAGGGGGAGTGAGACAGAGAGAGATGAGAAAGGGAGATAGAATGCGAGAGAGAACGCACCTTTTCCTTCCTTGATTTACAACTGTTGCTGGAAACAATGGCCCCGACGACTTGGTTGATGATCTCAAACCGCAATACGACAACGCGTGTCGCGAAGCTCGAAAAGGGAGGTGCCGACGCTTGAGAGGGCAAAACCGCGAATGGAGACGTGGGCGATTGCTACGCGAAGGAGATGGCGAGGCGAGGGATATGGCGACGAGGGAGAGAGAGAGAAGCGAGGTAGACGGCGGGGGAGATGGCGACGAGATGGCTGTGTCGCTGGCAAGGGCGGGTGGTCCGGGCGAGCGACGGGCATTTTCGGCCGTGAGGGTTGGCGACACCAGCGATTGCCTGCTGCTTCGGACGATTGCAATGCCCACCTGCAAATTCGCAGAATGGCGCCACCGTCATTTGAATGGTGGATACATCCGCGCGGGGCCCCAGAAACAAAAGTGGGCGGGAAAAGTCACGCGGGATGACGCATTGGAACCGTCGATATCACAGTAAAATCCGCGCGGGCCCCGATAATCAAAAGTGGTTGCGCCAGTTGATGCGTTGGAACCGTCGATAGCACGGTGAAAAAGGCCAGTCCTCTCGAAATCACGGCCCGCCCTCCCGCGACAGCTTTGGATCGGGCGATTTCGTGAGGACGGTCCGTCAAAAAAGGGACCGCCTGATGTCACAGCCCCCGACGCGGCAGTCCGCCGTTACTGACCCTGCGGCGGGCAGCTGAAGGGCCCSTCAAGCCCCACTCACTCCACTCACCGTTCTCCTGTCGGGCACCAAACGTATGGGGGTGGCTGTCACACCCATTCGCTGGTGTCATTTCTTCAGTGTGCTGCCTTTGCGACCCGTTCGCCATCGCTCGAAGTCGTCGGCATCATATCGCAGGCCTCTTGCACAACCAGGCCCTCGTTCTTCCAGCAATCGTCGACAGCGGGGGGCGCAAACGAAAACGTCACGCGACTGTAGACCTTGCACATCGTCCCGTTCGGGCTGTGCTCTTCTTGTGTCGGCTGGAGGCGTTTGTCGACTCGCAGGTCAGTAAGAAGCCCACGCCCCTTCACCATTTCAAGCCCCCACCTCTTCCCATTGCCCTTCCACTCCTTCGACCGTGCAAGTCTTGTTCTGTGCCACCACCTGCTTCGCCAATCACGTGCGCACGATCTTGAGCGCACGACGCCCACCGATCACAACCACGGAAGACCCCATGCAGTGACACACGCTGACGTCATCATCTTGCACATGACGTCAGCAACGGGCAATGGCTTGCGGCTTTCACAGTCATCGCCCTCGAGTCTTGGCGTCCTCAACATCGCTTGTTGGCGTCCTCAACATCGCCCTCGATTCTTGGCGCCCTCCGACGACCGCATCTGACGTGTGGAGAAAGTCGCATCGCCCTCGATTCTTGGCGTCCTCAACATCGTTTGTTGGTACACTTTCTTGGACCCTGGCTCGCGGGTCGTCTTCCGCCTAGTCTACTCAGGATATCGCAATGCAGTCGGTCGTGCGAGTCTTCTTCTACATCACCGCCTGCTCCGTCAATCATGCATGAGTCGACATGCGTGCGATCTTGAGTCCACGATGTCCACAGCTCACAACCACGAAAGTTCCCTTCCATTGACACACACTGACGTCACCATCTTGCGCATGACGTCTGGAATTCAAAATGGCTTGCGGCTTTCGCAGTCAAGATCGTCGGATGCCTCCGACGACCGCATCTGACGCGTGGACGAAGTATCATCAAAGTTGCTCCCTGGCGTCCTCAACATCGCGATATGTGATCACCGCTGCAACAACACCGCATCCGATAGACGTCAACACCGGAGACGTCATTTGAAAAACGTGTGTCGATCGACTTTCAGATCCCGTCCATCTATCTCGGGTGTTGACGTCTATCGGATGATGTGTTATCGCAGCGCTGATCACATCATCCCATGTCCAACAGGAAGCCTCACGACAAACGCGCACCTCCAACAGGAATCGCATGTGTCGCACGCACAGCCAACAGTGGCAAAGCCACCCATCCACAACGTTCAGCGACGACCCGTTGCGCACAACGGATACCCATGGCGAATCCGAAACATCCCAGATTACCGCCGATCCCGCGACACCCCACCGCCAAGGGCCAACTTCGAGCTCGTTTCCGATCGACTCGGTGATTGAACATGTCCATCCCGGTTGTGGACGACATCATGATTTTTTTGTTGTTGTCTTGAACGCTCCCTGTCTCATCGACCGTTCTCGCACACGCAGCTAGCAATGAGGAACCGTCATGCAACCGGGCGCGAGACGCCATGTACAGTCTCGAAATTTGAGCTGAATGAACGCGCCAATGGCCTCGTGGAACGATCAGCTCTCGATCCACGCCGATCACATTTCGATTCCAATTAATCGCAGCCGTGTGTTCCGGAGCAGCTTAGGGAGGCGTGCGCGGGATTGCAGCGGGAGTGAGAGAGTGTTGTTCGTGCAACTTGTTCCGGATGGAGTTCGGATTCATCCGAGCTCGGGATGAAGGCAATAGTAGATGTCTTTTGCAATGCCAGTGGTTGGACGACTATGCCCCCCTTACATCCGACCCATTGTTTTCAGGCAACGTCCCCGCATCGAGAGTTTTGAGGCGACCCCCTGTCCATGACAACCCGCCACTCATGACTTTTGTCGGTGCTCTTTGTCTCCCACGAGGGGTTATGCAATTCTCAGGCTGGACGTTTTTGTTCCGCCTCACTACGGAACGTGTGATGTAGTTCGGATGAATCCGAACCACAACCCTCGGCTCGTGGGAAGTCTCTACGGGAACCGCATCCCTCCGATGCCTCAGTGGAAGGGACAACGACGCCACAGGTGATCGCTTTCGAAGTAAACATCTCCACAAATCATGACTCCGATAGCTCCCCATCTGCTTTTGCCTTCGTTTGTAGCTCGGATGAATCCGAACCACAACCACAGACGATTGACGAACGACAGCCGTGACTTTTGTTAGTGTTTATTTCTTCCGCATTGGGTAGTGCAACACTCACACCGGACTTATCAGTTCCGCGTCACTCCTAAACGTGTGATGTAGCTCGGATCAATCCGAACCACACCCCTCATCGCATCGGGAGTCCCGAGGTGAGTATCACGCCCAGTGATGGAATGGCTCATCGGGAAAGGAAAACGGCGGAACACGCCACACATCCTGAATGCAACATATAATATCCGTAGGTGGGCACTCATGGCATTTGTTGTTGATTTTTCCTTCCGAGCGGCGAAATGTGAACATTTCGCAGGACGTCTGGGAACCGCCTGACTGAAACCTTTTGTTGTGGTCCGGATTAATCCGAACCTCATAGCTCGACGGCAATAGAGTCTAATTTGTCTGCCACATTACGCAGGCGGGTCTCATGAATTGGGGATGGCACTCTTGGCTTTTGTCTGAGTTGTTTTCTTGCACATGGGGCAGTAATGCAAACATCCCAAAGGACGTGTTGCTTCCTACGGGCTCCGCCTTCGATTCAGGGGTGTCTCATCCTTTTGCCACATCCCACCGAATGAGGCGAGGATGTTGGGCGGTGGCTCGGATTAATCCGAGCCACGGATGGTCGCACGACATCCCATTTAATGTCTATCTTTCCGGGGCGGTTGCTCGGATTGATCCGAACCACGGATTGGTAGGCTTGGATGAGCTTCTGTCTAGGACTTCTGTTGGCGGGTGGTTCGGATTGATCCGGACCTCGGATCCGGGGCGGGGCGGCAGGCTTGGATGAACTTCTGTCTTGCACTTTTGTTCAGCTCGTATTCAGAATGACTATGGTAGGTAGAGTTTGTGCTTTCATGGCTCTGCGAAAAGTACTTGGCATGTCGACTGTGCGAAAACGTCTTCTGTAGATGAGGCGGTGTAATGTGGCTGTCCGACGTCAGTGTGTTGTTTCGTTCCTCCCCCAGAAATACACAAACGGATGTTTTGCACACGACGACGAGGGTCGTCCGACTGTTCTGTCCGTCTCAATGTGCTTTACGGCTTTGGTTTTGATAATTTTATGAAATTAGGCATCTGCTCTGGAACGGGTCCCTAGAAATATTTTTTTTTTGGATGATTTTCGATTGACGGGCTTCTGTAAGGGCTTCGCCGATAAAAAAATGTTGGGCGTTACAACTGGGTGTGGGCCGCGTCGGGGAAACTCTCGTTCACCAACATTGTTTACGACGGTCTCGTCTTCCGTATGTCTTTCCATGTGTTCGTGTTGTGTAGGGAGTTTAATGTCGACGAGTCCTTCGACAAGCATCGCCATGACACCCGAGAAGCACATGCGCTTAGCGAAACCCTTTCCACCTTGTGCGAGATCGTTGCGGCATCATAACGGTCAGATGTGGATCGACGATGCAACCGAGGACGACCCATGGAAGACCGTCGTCCCTTACATGAACCGGCATCGCGATGAATGGAACGAAAATGACTAGAAGACGATGGGGCGTTCCTGCCCATGGGCAAGCCATTACAAGTTTGCCAACATGTTGGAGTTCGGGAGCCTCATTGCAGTGCCTGATGGTGTCCTTCATCGAAAGACCTTGGACGATAAGGGTAAACCGGTCCGCTTTCGTACCAGCTCCAGACGTCGCCTCCACTGTGAGTACATCACATCTTCGCCACAAACTTGGGAAAGTTCGCAGAAGCAAGAGTTGGTGGACTTCTCTCGTCATTTTTCATTCTTGGAACACTACCCACCCCATTGCCCAGGGACTTCTCCACAAGCTCTGTCGTACTGTTGTGTGCGGTTGACGAATGACGGATGTCCTTTTGCCAGAGTGCTATGTGTGGTTTCTTCAAGCAAAAATAGGAAACGTGTGGATGCAGTTGTGCTTCTGTCACGCAACGAGATGGTGCTTAAGGGTTCCAAGTTCAAGGCGGTCATGTCTCACCCAGATGTAGATGGGCAGTCAAACTTGGTGAGAGCAGGTCAAGTGAGAGTTTTTTTGTCATTGTGGGATGATGTGGAAAAGAAAGTGTCTGAAATACGTGACTGTATAGGGAATTCCTTAGCACGACGAGGAGGGTTTGTCAGGATGAAATACATATCCGTGTTTTCGAAGAACGCAAAAGTCGACGAGTCGAGGATCCATGTGTATGGATCATCTATGAATGCTATGTATGGCTTCCGTTCACGACCACGTCCGCGGGAATGCCCGTATGTCACAAGATACGAACGTGTGGTCAGACCTTGTGTTTAAGGGAAAAGGAGACTCCCTCATGATGACTACAGTTGACACCGGCGTTGTGGCATTCGAACTAGCACTGCAGACTTGCGAAGGTGACGTTCTATAAGTGTTTCGGATTCATTCGAATTATCAATCAGATACATGTGGGTGCACCCAACGTTGAATGCGATGCGTGAAGGTTTCCCCAAGGACGATCCTGGGCCGAACAACAACCCGTCAGATTCGGTCTGTGCGACTCGCTAACAGCACACCGTCGAATTTATTTTTTTGCACGCCTTCGAGGCAAGCGAGGCTTCCAAACAGTCCACCGTCCTCTAGATCGTCTGGCACTGCCATGTTTCGTAATTGTCCGCGATGGTTTTCAGATAGGACGCCATGAAATGTGGTGCCCGTGTCCGTGGCCCTTTGTGCAACAGCCGTTGCATGGCGAAAGTAACATGAGCGACGCCGGCCGAGGCTGCAATCATGCATGTCCAACATGACAGCTTGTGTCTCGGATTCATACGAAGTCGCCGGCTGCACAAGCATTTTCATTCTCATCCCCGAAAAAGTCGTCTATTTTCCTAGACACCTGTTGAAAGAAACTCCTCTTTTCGTCAATACGCTGCATACGGGCCGATGATCAGCAGCCGCGCAGAATACATAGCACGTCCCCATTGCAAAATCGTCGGGTCATTTTCTCTCAACGGCGAAGGCTCGTGATCATCCCCGGCGAGGGCGACGATGGTTTTTGGATTGGATGCCATGAAATGTGGTGCCATGTCCGTAGCCCTTTGTGCAACAGCCGCTGCCAGGCCGAAAATCACGTGAGCGACGCTGGCCGACGCTGCAATCTACCTTGTTCGGCATGTCATCTTGTGTCTCGGATCCATCCGACCTTGTCCCTTCTCGTCACCGGAAGATCAGCACCTGCACAGAACACAAAAACACCTCCCGATTGGAACATCGTGGGGTCATTGCGTTGTCGACTCCCACATGATGATTACAGTGAACAGTGGCATGATGGCAGGTCCGCCTCTCCGATGTGGGTCTAACGGTGGATTGCGTCAAATCTGCTCTCAAAGATCCACACTGCAGAGGGGGGCCAGCAATCGACCACTGCTTGCTTGTAAAACATCATATGATGTGTCGACACAACCGACATTCGGAACTGGTCGGTGAGCATCTGGTGCTACGCCAAAAACTTCGTCATGCGGCCGCGATATTTCCCCGCGATTGCTCATTTTGCGGTTCTCGCGTCATAGACTCCCTTATGATGACTACAGTTAACAGCGGCAGGGTAGCAGGTCCCCTTCTCCGATATGGATCTCACGGTGGAGTGCG
>BFEA01000107.1:1972291-1983864 GCA_003427395.1 Chara braunii | reverse complement strand
CCCCCCCCCCCCCCCCCGGGGAAGGCCCCCGAAACGGGTCGTACGGCCGTATGTATGGCCGGTACGACCGCCTGGGGGGCCGTACGTACGGAAGTACGGCCGTACGTACTCCTCGTATTCGTACGGGGGGACACACAGGATATCACGTGGCAGACGTTTTCACTCAGTTTTGTTTTGCCCGTCCCTTGCGATTCAACCATACTGAGGGGGTAGGGGGCAACACCTCCCTCTGTCCGGCCATCCCATGTGGAAAGGAGAGTCACGGATTGGGTGAAAACCGAGATAAAAGATGTGAAGTTTCCATACAGGGAAAGTTTTCCCTAGCGGATGTGAAGTTTCCCTATCTGCCGTGGAGGGGAGGACCGTGGCTAGCTGCGTGTCAGCGCACAACTGGCAAGTGGGAAGGAGCAGCCCGATTCACATTGATCAACGTGCGTGTTAGGCAAGCGACCATTGATCAACGTGACTTTCTCGCATGGTGAATCGTTCTTTTTTAGAAGTCCGTCGTTTTCTACTTATTTTGGTTGTCTCCGAACTTCTCAGTAGTAGACAAAAAAAAGTAAAAAAAAAAAAGTTGAGAATTGTATTTTTACATTTGTTTTCTGTATTTGGCAGTTGTCGTTTCCGGGGGACGCGCTGTACGGGTGCCACACGTTTGCAATTATTACGTTTGAAGCCACGGAGGCCGGAAATCCTCCACAAAGAGGGTCAAGGTCTCCACATGGTCGTCGCGAAGATCACTGCTATTGCGGAGTGGCCTGTTCCCACATCCGTCAAGCAGCTTCGCAGTTTCTTAGCCCTGCCTAGTTACTATAGTACTTTCATCCAGCGATACGTCAAGTATTCCTATGCAATAAATTTGGCTGTTTGACGATTTTCACCGCGACTCACATACAAACAATCTTATACACACCCATACATGCATAAGAAGAAAGGGAGAGGAGACAGAGTACACATTGTACACGGATGAGAATAGGCAACAAAATACAACCATGCACAGGTGTGGAGAGGACACGAAGTGTTTCTCACTCTCTGACAATACTCCCAACAACCAATCACAAGAAGACACCTGCAAGGATGACAACAGGATTTACACTGATGATGAGCCAACCCAACCCAATTATCGTTACAAAGTTTGTTTCAATATCTCGCCACCCTCAGTACTCCGCACACCACTCTCTATCCTACACCCAGTTAGTAGTGCAACCCTGAAATGGCCTCCCGGAGGACAGCGCTAACTGCCCAGATGGAGAACAGGTGTTGTGATGAAGCCTTCAGCGCCGATGAACAACTCTGACGAAGAAACTGGCAGCTATGGTTGCCACAACATTGACGAAGCCTTAATAACTCCAGAGGAGAGATAAACGATAGTGGTCCACCCATGAATACTCAATGGAGAGTCTCAATATAGCCCAACTAAACGCAGATACCCTCAGTCGTAAATGCTCCGAGGATGCCCCAGCTACGACAACCTCTTGAAGGTTGGCTATGGCTGTTGTCCTTGGTGAGGGTCTCAGGATATCGCCTGTAGACAATCACTCCCACCAACTTGCTTGGTCCCAAACGCTGCGTTGTGAAAATGAGCAGCCAAAAGTCCCTAAACTACCGACTCCGTCCTATTAATAGACTAACCTCCTGTAAACCTAGACCTAATAGGACCGATACCGTTTCAGTTTGGCCTATTCGGCCTGGACCCTATCCGGCTATACGGCGTGAGACCGTCGCTACAGCCCAAAGCCCACTGGGCCTGTTGTCCTAGTGATAGCCCAGTACTGCTAGAGGCAGTGAGGGTACTAGAGGAAACTCGTGGCACTATTGGAAGTTGTGCAACCGGTTGAACGTGCTGAACGCGCGTTCATACCCCCCGAGGCCGTGTTCAATCGCGTTCAAACGCGCTGCGCACCACGTGGCGCAAAAAAATTGAGCACGACCCCGGGGGGCGCGCGCTTGTCGCGGACTACGGGGTGGTGGGCCTCGTTCAACGAACCCCAAAAGTGCAAAAAAAAGCCCCCCCGGAGGCCCACCCCGCCTACCGCATCACCCCCCATCATATGTGAAGGGTCTTTTTTGGGGGGGGAGGTGGGGGAATCCCCCTAACACGGCTCAGACAGCCCATGCAGGCTATCTGAAGGGTCCTCGCAGCCATGTAGCGCAGACCTCCCCACCAAAATCAAGGCAGACAGTGAATATAAAGTAGAGCACGAGCTGGCCGAATATATACTCAAGATTCGAATTTAGGTTTGTGTTTTAGCAGTTATGGGTTGCTCACGTAGCTAGGCCGTGTTGGTCTCTCCACGTGATTCTCAGGGTTGGGCTGCACTACTCACGAAATGTGCAAAACTAGAATGACTCTCATGCAGAACATAGAATAATACGCCGCCATATGTTTTGTCTTTTGTGCATGTGGTGAGTAGAGGCCCTTAGGGCCACTGCACGTATTCCTAAGAAAAGGAAAACGAGAAAAAAGAAAAACGAGAAAAAAAAAAAACAAGAAAAAAAGAAAACAATTTTTTTTTCTCGTTTTTCTTTTTTTAGGAATACGTGCAGTGGCCCTAAGGGTCTGTACTCACCACATGCACAAAAGACAAAACATATGGTGGCGTATTATTCTATGTTCTGCAGAGGATTCATTCTAGTTTTGCACATTAAACTACGATTTCGTTAAAACGGCCATTTTTTATTTTTTGAACGAAATTGAAACTGAAAGATTTTGCCATATTTTTCTTCATATGTGAATTATTTGTGATAGGAAAAAGGGGTAAGGGGTAAGGGGTAGGGGGTAAGGGGTAAGGGGTAGGGTGTAGGGGGTAAGGGGTAAGTGGTAAGGGGTAGGGGGTAAGGGGTAAGGGGTAGAGGGTGAGGGGTAAGGGGTACGGGATAGGGGGGTCATGGGTAAAGGGGAGAGGAGTAAGAGGTAAGAGATAAGATGTCCTTTCATAAGATGTCCTTCTTGCACGACCAGTTACATTCCTCCTGAACCGCATAAGTAATCCTCGTTACAGTTACAAACTCTTCTTCTCCTATATCACATCTATTTTTGATCACTGCATGGTCATTTCATGTGTTTGAACGCCTTATTGTAAATGGAAAAAATTGCGTTTACTCCACAACAGCTACGTCGAAAGCTATCCAGCATCGTAGTTTCTTTGTATCATCTGATGTGAACGTGAATGGTGGAAGAAAACCTCTCTCCAATAGTGATGCATATGTCAGCATAAACACACCGCACTCGTTGAAGTCGCGCTGCTTTGGAATGCCTTCCACTACCCATATATGGTTGAAGTTTTTTGTATCAATTTCTTGACGTTGTTCGACCGATCTCATGTACAAAAATCTTGCGGACCCCCCTGTCACCTTACTTGCGAGTTGAACATCCGGTGTCAGCGAATCGTAGTACTCAATTTTCATACGCCTAAGGTCTGCCACTACAAGTGTCCAATGTTGGTTGTGCGCGACATGGAAAGGTGCAATAATCAAGTCCATGTCGCTAATCACGACCTCTGTAAACCACCTGCGAACCTTTTCGTACTTAAACTTCATATCGCTATCGAATAGTCTCGCGAAAAAAAATGATCGTAGAACTGCTACTCTAGAAATGCACCCCTTTTTCCTGTTCTAACCACATTTTCGTTCTTCAAGTCGCAATTATGGTGCTTCACAAGACATTCATTGTCCAGTCGGACAAGATTAAGATAAAAATTAACTATGTGCTCGTTTAACCATTTTTTTTCTATCATTAGCAAGCTAAAATTGTTGACTGTCATCGTTAATTCTTCTTTTGTGTCTTCGCTAAACGAGCATGCTATGGCGTCTGTATTCCCATTTTGCACTCACAATTGCGTGAAGGCCTCCAACTCTTGATCCGTCAAGTTCGTTGTTGCCAAGTGGACGGTCCATCCTTTTTTGCACCTCCGGTTATCCTCCATTGTCGTTTGCGCTGCACATGACAATGCGCCATGTCTTTATGTGAGCTATTGTTTCACACCTTACATTTCTAGTCACTTTTATTGAATTCAATTTATTGAAGTAATGTGAAATAGGGTTTATCTTAAACGAGCGGGGTGCTTATAAGAACTATGAATTTACGTAGTGGAAACCAATACACTGCATTATTTTCTTTCGTACTCTTTCATCACTTTCACGAACCGCGTCAATAGTGTTTTATGACATAACACACTAATATTTATGATTTACCACACTAATAATCATACTCTCGTTAAATTCATCGAGAGAGAGAGAGAGAGAGAGAGAGAGAGAGAGAGAGAGAGAGAGAGAGAGATTGTTATGTATCATGATTGCCACTTCCTCTCAAATTCGCTGCGGAATCAATTATTTTATCACGCATCTCCCTCCGAATATTTATCCGAGTTCGGTATAAACACACACACACACACACACACACACGCACACACACACACACACACACACACACCCCTATGTACACACACATGCACACCAATGAACACGCATATCACCCTCTGCATATATCTACATATTGATCTGATGTTTTTTTCGTTTTGTCTCTTGTCGACCGTCTGATAGGGAGACTTTCGGCATTCACTCCCTTCTGTTCATCGACATTGTCCTTTGCATCCTCATCGTCATTGTGCCCCTCTACATGTACGTCTTGCCCTTCATCACTTAATAAAATACAATTAATCACAGTCTGTGACGTGGTTGATCCCCCAAGCTTCCTCTTCTCCTCATTCTCCGCGTCAATCAACACTTTCATCATCATCAAAATTTTCTTGCGCCTCACTCGCACGTTCCGCATGCGCACCTTGTTGCATTTCATCGGCGACCGCCATGTTCGCGGAAGGAGTGAGACTCTCCATCTGCGATTCACTCTGGTTTTTCGCCTGAGTTATTAGAGGAGGCGCGTACGATCCAACGTTCGATTTGTCTTCGTTGACATTCCGTGTTCCCTTGTCCACCCCCATCATCTTGATAGCAGTTTGGCTCATTGCTTCCCCAACACCGGCAGCAAAGTGCATCGTCGACTGCCCCCCAAGCTGTGAGCATCCCAACCGGATTGTCTCGATGCCTTGGCACGCAAAACGAAGTTCGATCTTCCAATCGATGGTCTTGTATGACCGGCTTAATGACAAGTCATAGAATTTGTGTTTATATTCCAGTCGATTTTGTCTTAGCGCAGAGAATCGAACAGCAGTCGAGCCTTCTCCTTAATAGCCGCCTCGTCCACCCTCTCGTTTTCGCACTTGACACGAAAGACGATTTCGCTCCTCGCCACTTTCAACCACGGTTCTTCTGCCAGTCTGGGTTTGATTTTCCATCTCGATGATAGATGCAGTGCCATCATCCACTCCCCCTTGAAGACGCACGGCTCGAACACGTCCGTATGCTACAAAATGTGATGCTCTCACTTCTTAGATGTCGTTTCTGGCACCTTGTCATGAATGAAGTACGGTTGTGCACTGTCCTGCACAATGTGATCGGGGATATCATCACCAGGTATGAGCTTCGGAGATGGATCTGGAACAGCCAAGTCATCTTCGTCAGCGTCTGCCAGCATGTCGTGGTCCGCGTTTCCTCCAGATGGAGGTTTTCCCTGCAACCCGCGACGATTGTCATGAATCAATACATTTTGAAGTGTTAGGAGGGGCGTCGACGAATCAGTTTGCATCTGGTCAATGGAACTCGCCCTGTTCGTCACATCACGCGCAGGACTGCTTGCACCTCCGGAGTTCGTGGGACCTCGTTCTGGATTCTCGTTCTGCACGCTGCATGCAGGCACACTTTGCATTCCCTCACGCGAACGTTTCACTTGCTCTTCGATATCGAGGTCTGAGGTTTCAGTCTCCTTGTCGCTCTCGATCATATACCATGCATCTGTTGCATTGGCGAGGTTACTGTAGTCATCGTATGTCAGCATTATCCGATTTGTCGTGAACTTCAGTTGCTCGCATTGCGCCACAAACATCGCAAACGCACCCACCTGCGCTTTGTGGTAACCACCATATGCTTCCTGTGTCATCGCTTTGCGAACTATGTAGTCATGCTCGAATGGCGACTCGGGTTGGCCTTGGAAGAGATAGTCCCACATCTTGTTTCACTTCTTGCCCAGCTTGTGGTACATATCTCTGTCCGGACGATGCGAAGTCTTCTGCTTTTCAACCGTGCAATCGTTTCTCGTGTCCTTCCGAAGAATGTCGATTGCCTTCGTCAAGTACGAGATGTCTTTGGACGACGCGTCGCATGCAAAAACATGATAGCCTGCATGCAGAAGCTCCCACACAAGTCCAACATGCAGTTTTCCGATAAGTACCACCCCCTGATCCTCGTGCAGAAACGAACTACATAACTTCTGCAACCGTGTTGGATTTCATTCCCACCGCCCATATTCCTCTCGTTCGTTTCCTTCATCACCGCCGTGCTTTGTTGTGCACCTCTTGAACTTATCTTCCTCAACGTTGAGCTCCACTTGACCACCTCTGACTTAGGGACCCTCATGACCTTCTTGAGGTCGCCGCCCTCGGCATGCAGAACGATCGTCATCGTGTCCTTGTAATTGACTTGCCAGTTCCCGTACTTGCTGACAGTCGTCCTGACCACGAAATAACGCTTCCAAGTCTCATGTATCACCTCTACGTCGTCCCAATTGTAAAGTTGTCGCATGACAATCTTTGTTGTTTTTGCGGGGCAAAAACAATCAATATCCAATTATTGCCACACAATTTCGGCATCATTTTGTGCAGAGCATCGAAATCGGTCAGCGACCATGCAAGACACTCCTTCGGGTTCGCGAGATCGAGGATGGCGGCCTTGCAATTCAAGTTCGTGGCTGCAGTCACAATTTCGTCGGCCGCGACCAGCAACTCCTTCGAGTGCATGTTGACCGGCAACAATGTCGACCGTCGCCCTTTCTTCTCCTAACACAGATGAAGCGCAATGTTCTTCAACCGTCGCAACTCAGCTGTCAACAAGTTCACTTTCCCTATGGCGTGGTACACGAAGTACTTGCAGTGGAATGACGCGTCCCTGTATAACGCCTCCGTGGCCTTTAGACCAGCTCCTTTCAGGTCTTTTTCTTCTTGCTCTCCGCCGAGTCTTTTTTGAACCCTACGAACATATTCCAAAGGGATCCTATCCCTTTCCTCATCCCATTCGCATGCCTTTATGCCAAACCTTTGCTCCATTTTATCATAGTCGAATGAGAACCCCTCCTTCCACTCATTCGCCTCTCTGTTCTCCGATTTGAAGACGATGTAGTTGAACAGACGCATCATGCATCTCTCGCGCATTATGATGTCGAGGAGTTTGGTCATGTTCATCTTCCCAGGAGGAACCAGTCTAATTGTGGCGATGACTTTCTTATTGATCATCAAACGCAAAGCAATTTCCTTCTCTCGTGCCGTGATATCCCCAAAACATTTGAAGTTTGATGGAACGAGATCTTTGAAGGACACCATTGCGTTTGATCCCCCGTCCTTAGCTGAAATGCAATGGAACAACTCCTTCTTTCCCTGCACCTCTTCAACGAATTGGCCTGGCATGCGCCCCTCCTGCCTCCCCATCAAGTCCTTTGGGCACTTGTTGTCGTGTAGCGACAACTCCCCCGCTTCGAACTTCTAAAAAAACTCCTTCACCAATGGCCATATCTGGTCCCTACATGTGGCGACATTCATGTATCCCCTCATCCTGTTCGTCTAGTCCTGTTGCCACTTCGGAGCCAAAGCCTCAGTTCACAAGGATTTGTCACATCACCGCCCCATGCAAATTTTCATGAACTTCCTCCACTCTTCCTGGTGCGTCAAACCGGTGGGATCCGTTTTGGACACGTTTCCCATAGGTCCGATCCGATTCATCGAATCCCAAAAATTTATGATGTCTTGGCAGGCTTGGTGGAACGACGACAGCATAGCGTCGTCACCTCTCGTGTTGTCGTATGTCGAAACATACACATACCCATTCGTGTGGTCGTCGTCGAAATAAATGATCCGTACACGGTCTTCATTTCGAAATCCGAACACGTCCACTGCTGCGGAATCCCTCTTCACTGCTCTTTTCATGGCTTCGGCAGTATGCTGGCCGGCAACCGGGTAATAGAAGTACTCGTCTGCCCTATCGGGATCGAAGTCCTTTGGAAGGACTCGTGTCCCTTGCCTATCCGGATCGTCCTTCAATGGCGTAATTGGAGCCAGCACCAATTCCGGCGGTTCCCACGCAGCAGGATCATTCTCGCCCCTTGGCCCAGTCGACGACTTGATAGCCGCATCGAGGCCTGCAAGGATGGCCATGTTCAGCGATCGCTGATTGAAGGCGATATCTCCGTCCGGAATTCGAAGAATCTGCACGGCGTCAATTACCACCCTCGACGGGTCTCTTCTCTTTTTGCCCTCCTCATCCTTCTCGAGGAAGTAGCATTGCGTCATGTTGATCGCACTGGGTTTCTTCGTCTCATGTTCGACGTCGTCAGGGAGGGAGAGCAAGCGAGGGGCCACCCCTTCATTGTCGTCGCTGGAGTCATCTGATTTTTGGCGCCTTGATGGCCACACGAGATTCTTGGGTTGTGACGTTTTGCAAATCCGAGCACTTGATTTGCGCTTCACATTCGGTTCACCACGTGTCCCTTGAGATGCATCCAAGACGACCCGAGCTTCGTCCAAAGCTTTCCTTCGAACTTGCTTCTCAGGAGCAGTTGGCGTCGGCGACTCTTCCGCTGTGCATTTTCCCCCCCTCTTGGAAGTCAGCCCCGCGGAAACACCGACATCTCCTCCTTTGTCTTTCAATTCCCGGTCTTCCATTTCCGAACCACCCGGACCACCATATTCCACCCCACCACTCGCCGCAACTCTGTCCCACTCCATTTGCTCCGTCGTTCCATCACAATGGGATGCCCCACCTCCAACGTTTTCTCGTTGGTCGCCACTACCACACTCGCCTTCATCTTCGTCATATTCTCCATCGCCTCTCAACCGGGCTTCGCCACCTCCACCAGCTTCCCGCCCCACATTCACATCGCAAGAGCCTTCGCCCCGAATGTGCCCTGGTGTCGCCAAGAACCGCGAGTCCAATTTAGAAACCCGTTCGTCTTCCTCTGTTTCTTCATCTGACTCCTCGTCCATTTGATGTTGCGGGGTGTCCCACGAGCGCGAGCTGGCAGCAGCACGAGAACATTCGGAAAGATCCGAAGGACGTCTGGCGAGCTCCATCGTCTTCGAGGTCATCGCCTATGGCCTACCCCCTGAACGCCTTAAGTAAGTAATTTGTTTCTGTTTCCCGGCAACAGGTTGTTGTGGTGACCACACAACCTGCCGCCGATCGCTAGAGCACGTTGATAAGCCTGCGAGACTTTCCACAGGACTGTCGAACGACACAAGAGGCATCGTGAGCTGGTGACCAGCGCCGACCGTCGGGAATTGACCACTTTTCCTTTTCTCGTTGGTCTTGCTGAGGAATTCAACGGGTAAGAGCATTCTAAACTCATTCCCATCTCCCTTGCCGCCGAAAGCTTTCATAACAAATGCCTTCTGACCATACCCCTTGAACAGAGCAAGATCGAGGCTGACCTTGTGGTCAGTCTTGACCCAGTCGGTACCTTGTTCATTGTAAACAAGTGTGAGGAAGAACTTCCTCAAATCTCGCTCGTCGACCTTCCCCTTCTCCGTCGTGACCTTGTCCATTTTAGACCTGATGATGCCACCACAATAGTACCAGGTCGCCCCTTCGTCCTCCGTCAAAAACATAGCAGCACCGCACCCGGGCTCGCCGGGCACTCCGACCCAGTCGAGAGCCCACAACTTGTCGCGGTACAGTTTCGACCTGTTGTTGAACCTTTTATCCCCATCATTCGGACCCTTCCGACCACTCCCTAGAGAAGAAATCCATAAGGAAAAGGACAAGGATGCAACAGTGTCACCTATCTCTATCTCACACCGCACAAGATGGCACATGGCAAACAATTAAAGCAAACCGCCACCCACATGCCAATGGCGCTCATTTCACGGGCGGGGGTTGGGAATAAAGAGTCTGCAAAAAAAGTGAACACTCAACAGCACCAAACACCAACCGGGGGGGGGGGGGGGGGGTGTAGCGTTTCCCTCATGCTGGACACCCCTCGCCTGGTGTTGTCAACAGTCAGGGGTCCATCGTTTGGCAAACGTTGTACCCCCGCCCACCGACAGAGACAAACGACGTGGGGTCCAGCGTTCGGCAAACGCTGGAGCCCCGCCTGCCGACAACAACAAACGTCGTGGGGTCCTGCGCTGGACCCCCGCCTACCGGCTTCTGCAAGGCGAGTGTCAAGCGTTTTACAAACGCGGGACCCCCTTCTACCGGCTTCTGCAAGGCGGGGGCCGAGCGTGTTACAAATGCTGGACCGCCTTCGGCCGGTTTGTGCAAGGCGGGGGTCAATCGTTTTACAAACGCGGGACCCCCGCCAACCGACTTGAGCAAGACGGGGGTCCATCATTTCACAAACGTTGGTCCCCTTCCAACAGCCCAGCCGGTAGGCGGGGGTCCTGCGTTTCACAAACGCTGGTCCCCTACCAACAGCCCGGCCGGTAGGCGGGGGTCCAACGCTGGACCCCCGCCAATAGCACAAGCCGGTAGGCGGGGGTCCAGCGTTTCACAGACCCCCGCCTACCAGCTTGTGCTATTGGCGGGGGTCCAACATTTCTAAAACGATGGACCCCCGCCTACCGTCCGTTCTATTGGCGGGGGTCCATCGTTTCACAAACGCTGGACCCCCGCCTACCGGCTTGTGCAAGGCAGGCGTCCCGCATTTGTAAAATGATGGACCCCTGCCAATAGCACGGACGGTAGGCGGGGGTCCATCGTTTTACAAACGCTGGACCCCTGCCAATAGCACAAGCCGGTAAGCGGGGGTCCAACGTTTGTGAAACGTTGGAACCCCGCCTACCGGCTTGTGCAAGGCGGGGGTCCCGCGTTTGTAATACGATGGACCCCCGCCCTATGAAACACCCGCGGACGCTTTCGCGGGGCCGAGCTCGGAGGGCGGACGTATTCACGGCTGCCTCCGCGGCCTACCGGATCCGCGCCGTGGACCCGAATTTACCAGATTTTTCCTGAATTAAATAATAGCCTAAAAATATATATATATATATATATATATATATATATATATATATCGTCAAATAGAACTGCCCGGTAAACCGTAGGCAGATATATATGGGGTTATAGGGAATTTTAAGCCCAACACCCCATATTTTTTTTTTTGGAATCCGACTTTGTTTAGGATTTTTAAGAAATCAAAAACAAAATTCGATTTAAAGAAAAATATATGATGATATATATAAAGAAAAGCTGGATTTTTTTTTTGTCGAATTTTATCATCAGATATATGGTCCCTGAGTTCACCTGTATTTTTTAGAAATGAATTTCTATTTTTTGTAGGGGTATAAGGTGTTTTAGAAAAATAAAGATGCAAAATTTTAAAATAAATAAACAAAAAACTTGGAAAAAAAACAGGTTTGATTGATTGATTGATATTGATTGATTGATTGATTGATTGATTGATTGATTGATTGATTGATTGATTGATTGCGAATGAGTGTGTGTGTGTGTGTGTTTGTGTGTGTGTGTGTGTGTGT
>BFEA01000107.1:1868380-1880406 GCA_003427395.1 Chara braunii | reverse complement strand
TCTCTCTCTCTCTCTCTCTCTCTCTCTCTCTCTCTCTCTCTCTCTCAAAGTCTCTCTCTCTCTCTCTCTCACACACACACACACACACACACACACAGGTTCGGCGGAAATCAGCGGGCAGGGCATATTCAGGGTCGGCATCGATAGGTGGGTCAAGTATTGGTGGTTTAAAAGGCCAGGCCGTGAATACACCCAGACTGAGCAAGCACTGTGGGTGTATGGTGCATGATCGGTCCTAAGTTGCTTGCCGGGTTTCGGTGTAGGACGGGGTTACGTGCTTACTGACTTTTTTTTTTTTTTTTTTTCTAATTCGAAGTTGAGGGTTCGATGGAGTCGGCACGATGGAGCCTTTTCTTGCCTCGACGCATATACCTAGTTCTAATTCAAAATCGAGGCATCGACAGTTGTTGGACGAAGTTGACACAACGGAGCCTTTTTTCTCTCTCTCTCTCTCTCTCTCTCTCTCTCTCTCTATCTATCTATCTATCTATCTCTATCTATCTATCTATCTATCTATCTATCTATCTATCTATCTCTATCTATCTATCTATCTATCTATCTATCTATCACTCTCTCTCTTCTTCTTCTTCTTCTTTCGATCAAACTATCAATTTAATCGATTAATTCGTTGATTGTTTTTTCATGGTGGTCTCCACAGATGGAGAAGCATCTACTCAAATGAATGTGGTGATCGACAGCCAGGTAGATAGGCCGGTTGAAGGAATATCATGGTCCAATGTGATGAGGCAAATTCAGGTACGTAGTGATGAGGATGGTGTATTAGGAAATTGGCTCGCTGATGCTCGCACGAAGAGCAAATACCTTGAGGAATGTAGTGAATGATACGAGTACGGCATGGCTTCGCAAATTCATGACATGGAGCAGCGTCTGCTTCTGCGTGAGTCTAAAGTGCCTTATGGTATTGCCGGTAAGGTTCCGAACGATTCCGTATTGAAAGGAGAATGTGGCCGCTATATGACTGACAATGAAGACCTTCGGTGGACTCAGGATGAGTTGCTTGGGATGTTGAAGAAGAAGGAGGCGGAATTGACTGCCCTGAGGAGTGCATTCGCAAAAATTGAGGTGAATGCACGATCAGTGATTGAAAGTTTCCTGGAAAGGAAACGAAGTGAAGAGGTGAGAGATTGGTCTTTGTCCGGTAGTGTGGATGCGAAGAAGGAGGAGAATGTTGGCGATGATATTATCAGCCAACTTACGTCTTTAATCCAGTCCTCCATTAGAAATGACTTGCTTGATCAAGTTGCTGAGCTTTGTACTAAAGTTGATCTGCATATGTTCCAAAAGTGTGAGTATTTGCGTCTACACTGTGAAACAGCCGAGAGTGGATTGAGAAAGTTGTTGTCGGCGGGTGTCTTGCCATCGATTGATCCTTCTTTTGCATCAGAGGTGTTTGAGCTTCCATTAGGTCGAACTTTAGAAGAGCTTCCGAAAAGTTGTTTGATTGGTATGTTGCAAGCATTGCGAACAGTTGGTGTTGAGCTTGCACATAGAAATGCGTTTTTGGAAGTGCAAAATACAATGAGGTTTTCGGTAAGTGATAGCCAATTGAGAGCGACATTTGTTACTCTCGGACAATTGTACAAGGATGCACGAGAAGAGTTAATGGACGCTGTGTTTGAACATAGTTTTTCGGATCAGTGCGGTGAGGGACTGACGGATGACATTATGGTGAGTTACAAGGAACAGTTGTATAGCCTCAGAATTTTGTTAGCAAATATCATTGCTGCTTATTCGCCGGTGCGGGTTATGAAGGAGATGGGTCATGTAAAAAAAGAATTGAATGCTATCGCGAGCATAAATAAAAAGCATGAGACCAAATTGCATGAGGTGGTGCTTGCATTGGTTGAAGCTTTGAGGCGTCGATGTCCAAAGCGTGGCCGCCTAAGCCATTTAACAAAGGGGGAGTATAGAAAGATAAATGATTTGACGGTTGTTACAGCTACGTATRACAACACGACAAACCTTTATCCCCATGGAGATGCTGTTGTTGATGATGACGAGAAATTCGCAATGGAAGAAAGAAGAAGGCAACTTCGTGGGCAGGACGATGTAGATGAAAARTGTGGGTTTTTTTTGTGGTCGCATACACATTAGCTGGTGTTCGAGTGAGAATAGTAAGAGAGGGAGAAGCTAGAGTGGGAGGAAGAACGGGGACGTAGAATGGGATGCCGAGCAGAAATGCGTGCTTTCACATTTGTTCATTTCATTGATGATGATGACACTTGAATGGGTTTATGATAAAATACATAAATTCTATATCTTTTGACACTTTTATTTGAGTTTTCTCGCTCTCTGCCTCTGTTTCTCGTTCTCTGTCTCTGTCTCTCTCTCTCTTTCTCTCTCTCTCTCTCATTCTGTCTGTTTCTCTCTCTCTCTCTCTCTCTCTCTCTCTCTCTCTGTCTATCTCTGTCTCTCTCTCTTTCTCTCTCTCTCTTTTTTTTTTTTTTTTTCTCTCAACCTCTCTCTCTCTCTCTCTCTCTCTCTCTCTCTCTCTCTCTCTTTTTTTTTTTTTTTTTTTCTCTCTCTCTCTCTCTCTCTCTCTCTCTCTTCTATTTGTTTCGACATTCCCTCTTTGACAACTATTTTTGCAATTGCATGGAAATGTTGTTGATGGATAAAAATAGAGGTTGCTGTAGTCATTTGTTTATATGTTATCTCATGTTGTATGTGTTCATTGTTATAAACATTATTATGTTATTCTTTAGAGACTGACATTTTTTTATTTTTATTTTTCAATATTGTTTTGTTCTCTGTGTTCGCTCTTTTACTGTTCTACTTATTCCTAGAAAAAAGAACCAGGTGAGTATCTTTTAAAGTAGGAACATGGGATAATATTAAAGACCGATTAAAATCAATAAGAAGATTGGAAAAAAAAAAAAAAAACGAAAAAAAATTGTAAAGTTGATGAATAATTATGAAAAAAAAATCTCAATCATAAGAGAAAACGAAACACTAAGTTTGAGTCCTCTTCCTGCAGACGGTCTCGAAGGAAGGCAAATGATACTTAAGAATAAACAAAGTACGTATGAGTGTGCTACATGGGGCACTGAAAATACTAAAGCGCTTAGGTCGCCTTCCAATAAACGGTATCGAAGTAAATCAAAGACCACCTTCCAGTAAACGATATAGTAGGAAGGCAAAGGATGCTCAAGAATAATCAAGGTACGTATGATTGGTCTATATGGGCCGCTGAAAATACTCAGGCATTTATGTGAAGCAAATTACCTGTTATTGGGAGGGTTGAGTCACACCATGTATTTCGAATGAATATTGGAGAAGGAACCAATCCGATAAGAAGGAATAAATATGACAATAAACGTAACATTTTTTCCAACACACCCATGCTATCCCGAATGACGTCCTCTTACCTAGACCTGTTCCAAAATGTCCTGTTCTCTACCCCCTTTGCTCCTATTTCATCAAAGTCATCCAAGCAAAAGAGGAGAAGAAAGGTGAGGTCATCAACGGTTTGCCCGACCTCGATCGCTAGGAATGACTCTTTCTGGTCATTAACTTGGGGTTGGTGAGAGTACTTTGTAAATTAGAAGTAGGTATATGCGTTGGTGTTTGCCCAGATTAACTTGGGGTTGGTGAGAGTACTTACCTTTGTGAATTAATCGAAGTAACTTGGGGTTGGTGAAATCAGAATGAATCTTCTGCTTTATCGCGGAAGATTCATTCTGATTTGAACGTTGGGAGCTCTCCCTCTCTCTCTCTCTCTCTCTCTCTCCCAACGTTGAAATCAGAATTAATCTTCCGCGATAACGCAGAAGATTCGTTCTGATTTCAACGTTGGGAGAGAGAGAGAGAGAGAGAGAGAGAGAGAGAGAGAGAGAGAGAGAGAGAGGGCGTCAGCCAATGTCTGACGCCGAGTTGGGTGCACCAAACTCGGAGTCAGACACTGGTTGATGCCCTCTCTCTCTCTCTCTCATGAGAATGAATCTTCCTCGTTATCGAGGGAAATTCATTCTCGTTGGGCATGTAGGATTTCGACTGTTTTTTTTTGTAGAAAGTGGTATGGTTTTTTTTTTTTTTTTTTTTTTTAATGCACTACCGGTTTTCCGAGGCTCGACAGTAAAGTCCGAGGCTCGGGAATGATCGGGCTGCCTGTAGTCCGAGCCTCGGACTTGATAGCTTGGTAAGGCACTGGTGGTTGAAGGAGAGGAGGAGGGGAACTAAGATCTCCTTACTTTTTCGAGTAATACATGTAGAAAAAAAATAAATTTCGATGTGTTTTCAGTCTGGTTAGGTTTTTTATTTTTTAAAAATAATTTAAATGCTAAAAAAATAATAATAAAAATAAAAATATGGGGATGTAGAGCGCAAACCCCTATATTGTTTTTTTTTTTTTTTAAATATTTCTTGCCAGCGAAAACAAATTTTGCGGGTCGAGTTGAACCCCATTCTAACGCGGTTTAGCGCGGAGTTGTAACGGGGGTCAACGAGAGTTGAACCGTTCAACGGGAAACCCCCGTTGAATCCAATTTTGGACTCATAGGCTGCTGGTAAAAGCAGGCATCACTAGCACCCCGGAAGAGGCTCCATCTATTGGTGGGAAGCATCACTTGCTGAAAACCTGGTCCAGCGTCCCTTACACAGAACGAATCAGGAAAATGTCAGGAAATATGATTGAGAAAACACCTTCCAACATTGATTACTCTGGCCTCCAGAGGATTGACTGTGCAGGTTATTGAGAAAAAGGAAAAAACCTCTTCGCCCTGTACCAGGCGCCAGATACCTACCTACCTACCTACCTACCCGTCTCAAACACATGGTATCTGAACTGACAGGTGAGCAAAAGTACCTGCTAATAACTAAAGAATTACAAGACCCCGACAAGATACAACAACAAAAGCAACTGCTGCTGGAAACAACTTCCCCAAATCCCGCTACATCAGCAAGGGAGGAGGCCACATCCCCTAACAGTATAACAGCAGAACAGGCTGAGGATAAGGCGAACCTTGCCGAATCGAATCAGATTCCGGCAGCAGAGGAAGAAATGACCCTTCTTTTTCTAAAAAGGAAATGAATCCAATAAAGAATGGGCAGATAAAATACTCTACGCCCCTCCCCCCCTGCCCCCTGTTTTCCCTCCCGAAGGAGCATTGATTAGTAGAAGACAAAAGCTACGTTTGCTGCTGGCAGGAGGGTATGCGGAGTTAGCTCTGTCTAGACCAGGGGTGCTGATCCTGCCTGTTAGATTAAGGGAAGGGATTTGGGAAGTAGGTTTGTCTGAACCAGCAGACTCAGCACATGGAGAGGTGACTATACATGGTACCCCGACGTCACAACTTTCCTCCCTGATGGAAAATCTTGCGAGGGAGGCCAGGTTCAAAGCTGAGATTGTCAAAATCATCCAAGAACAACTTCCTCCTGGAGGATCAGCTGTACTAATCCTATGAATAGATACGCAAAGAATTTCAGCTAGGGACGTGTTTCTCAAGTGCGAGCACACACGAGATATTAACCTGTGCTGGTTCACTCATGACACATTGGTCGACCTACAACAGCTCAAGGTAAAGGCGGGGGATTTCTGGTTAGAATTTGATGTCACAGTTCTACTCTCTCGTCTTCAAAAAAATAGCCAAAAATTACTAGAAAAGGGCGGGAAGCTGGATACTGGCAACTGGGTGTCCCTGTAAAAAAAAAATAAAAAAAATTGGTTAGCAATGGATGGTACTAATTTATTACAAGTTCTATACAACAGGGATAAAAACTAGAAGAGCCTTTAAAGAACGACTGATCTTGATCTCAGGTCGCTTAATGTAAATGGTTTAGCTTTAGCCAAGAAAAAGACAAGCAATATATGAGCAACTGAAAGGTATTGGGGGAAGGGAGTGGCCTGATGCCATCTGTGTGTAGGAAACACACCTGATAGACAATGCTGATCACAATTATATCCACAAACAGATTTGGCCTCATCAGGCTTTGAGGGCACATGCCCCCAAACCAGGCAGTGCAGGGGTAGCAATCTGGCTCCCTCCCGACTCAAAGATTGAACCCCTCTATTGGGAAGTAGACAAGGAGGAAGGACGATGGACTTTTCTTCTGGCCATGCTAGAAATTGAGGTGGTGATTATTTTGTGTGTGTATGCTCCTAATGAGGTAAGTGAAAGGTTTCGTTTCTTTGAATCCTTAAAGGGCCGGCTACCGGTGGGCATCGCCGTGGTGATGGCAGGGGATTTCAATGCAGCCCCAGACAGACATTTGGATCGCTGACAGAATTCATCTCCCTGCCCTTCGTATATATAGAAGGATGAGGAAATTATAGAAAGAACCTGTCAGTCCCTCAACCTCTCTGATGCCTACAGACGACTCTCTCCCACCAAACGCTCTTACACATGCTTCCGGAAAAAAACAAACAATGAAAGCATCAAAGTCCTGTATAAACCTTATATTATTATCGGAGAAACTGGAGGGAGCCCTACAAGTAGCTGGGATCTTTCCTTGCGGTGTCTTCCCAGGTCTAGATCATGCTATGACTGTTGTATTGCTGTCTTTCAGAAAGAAGCCAGATCAAGAAAGAGGTTTCTATAAGTTAAACACATCCTTGCTGCACATTGACAATTTCAAAGTGTATTTCCAAGATGTTTGGTCCTTCTCGAGGGAACAAAAGGATAAGATTAAGGACGATATACGCTGGTTCAACAACGGCCTAATGTTCTTAGGCTATAAATGCAATGAATATTCAAGATTGCTGGAAAGAAATTGATCTACAAAAGCAATTTTTACAACTTCAGCAACAAGAAGAAGAGGCGACAAGTGAAAATCAGAAAACAAAAAATTCTCATAAAATCAGCTCACTTGAAAATAAGTTATTATCATTTATGGAACATCGATGACAAAAGATCAAAATAAGAGGAAAACTAAAAGGACATAACATAGAAGGGGTCGTGGATGCGAGGTTCTTCGCCACAACAAAGGTACGAACTGAGCGTACAATCATCGAGGCTTTCTTGGACCCCAAAGGAGATGAATTTTCTCTATTCACTTCTATGACGGAGTGCACGAAAGTAGTAAGGGACTTTTATAAATCCCTCTTCACATCGGAATGCAAACAGTCGAGGGATCAAAAAGTCAAAGAAATAGATGAGCTCCTCAAACCCCTAACTAAAACCCTGACGGATCAGCAGAAAGAAATGCGAGAGACCCCCCTCACAGAAGAAGAAATCTGGTCAGCCTTGATGATGATGGAAGAAGAAAAGACTCCCGGGATTGATGGCTTACAAAAGAATTTTGGGAAGTCATGTGGGACTCTCTGGCCCAGGACCTGATGAATTTCTATCATACAGTATGGTCCTCTGGAGCTATGGGAGAGATAGTTGGGCAAGGAGTTCCGACCCTCTTATACAAAAAGGGAGATAAAACCAATATCTGAAATTACCGACCAATAACCCTCCTCACAATAGTCTATAAGTTGGCAGAAAAACGCTAGCCAATCGGATGATGAAAGTCATCAGGGAGATCATTCACCCAACTCAAACTGGCTTTATTGAAGGAAGAAACATCCAGGGCAACATCCTACTAGTAAATGAACTAATTACACTCTCGAGGCAATCCAAACACAATGCAGCTTTCATCTTCATAGATTTTGAAAAAACCCATGATCATGTAGACTGTTTTTTTCTGGAAAAATGTCTGGAAAAGTTTAACTTTGGTCCTAACTTTCGAAAATGGATTGGGATTCTTCACTCGAATGTGACTACAAGGGTGATGATAAATGAGAACTTAGCCCCCCCYATTGAACTGGAAAGATCAGTAAGACAARGAGATCCAATCGCCCCTTTCCTTTTTGTCATAATGATGGAGGCCCTTGCTGCTAACTTGAGATGCAACAAAGACATCAGGCGAATCCAAGTCAGCTACATTCCGGAAGAAGCCATACCAATGTGCTCTCTGTTTGCAAATGACCTCTCACTGATAGTTGAAGCCATTCAGGAAAATTTAAAGGAAATTAAGGAACTAATGGATAAATTTTGTACTCTCTCAGACATGAAAATCAATTGGGGAACCAAAACGCAAGGCTGGTGGATACATCATCAGGGAGTGAGACCGCCAGAACACCCAAGGATTAACTGGGTTTCAGCAGAAAAGTCAATCAGGGTACTGGGGATTTTACTCACTGCAAGGGGTAAACCAACTGAGAATAATGAATAGATATATAAATCGGCTCTGACAAAATTGGAATTATGAAAAGACAAAAGGACCTCTATTATAGAGCGGTCGTTGGTCATTAACAATGTCATTTTGGCCTCACTCTGGTATAAATCAGCAGTGTGGGGACTGAAAAAATCTGCACTTAAACCACTGCAAGGACAAATAACAGCATATCTGTGGAGGGGAAACCATGATCATAAGAATGTATTAAACAGAGTGGCATGGAAGGCGGCGATCCAACCCAAAACAAAAGGAGGGTTGGGAATACTAGACCCATCTATCCAAGCCATGGCCCTTTCAGTTCAGTGGATTAAGAGATTTCTTTTCAACCCTGAGACCCCCTGGTTAGCACTAGCAGAAGAGCAAATCGCGAGACTAGCCTCTGAAGTACCTAGTGGGATTGATCTACTGATATGGTTAGAGAATCGCCATTGGCCCATCCCTAGAGGCAGAGCACAGCCCACAGACCAGGCAACGAAGTCCCATCGTCAAGCCACAAGAATGGATATAAAAAATGCTTCCTTTTGGACAGATCTCCTCAAGACTTGATGCAAACTGCCTCTACCCGACAAAATTGCCCCGAACAGATGAGAGGAAGTCTGTCAGCAACCCTTGTTTAACAACAGATGGACCACTGATGCACAAGGTAGGATGTTTCACTGCACGGATTCACCCTGGAAAGGATGGGTAAGAAACAGGGTTCTGAGGATAGGGGATATATGGTGCTCACATTCGAAGGACTGACACCAACGCTCCGACCTCTTGCCGAGGTTAAAATACTGCAGAGGAACAGGAAGTGCATTAGAGACAATTACTGAAGCAATTTCGATAGCTTGACTAAGGATTCTCAGGAAAGGGCCCCGACTCAAGGAAAGCGATTGGGTGGGTATTCAGGGGAACTCCCAGCAATTAGGAAATGTTATACTACAAAATGGAGGAGGTTCAGTCCTAATTTCTATTTTATCAATCAATCAGAGCTATCAGATAAAAGAAAATCTAACAAATGAAACCAGATGGGTAGAAATAGAACAAGTGTCCAGGATCAGAGTTCTGAAACAAAAGGATCATTGGTTGGCTTTCAAACCTCAATGCCCAATTAACAAACTGGCACTGGACCCAATCTATTGGACATGGATAGTTCCAATGAGAAGCAACAAAAACTGTATGCGCTTCCTACACTCACTAACAGTCAAGTTTACATACAGAATGTTAAGACCCAGGTTAAATTTGAGAGACCGGGTGGAAAGCAGATGGATGAAGCACATGAATGTGAGCAAGGAAGATATTAGGAGTATCAAGTGGTTTAAGACTATCAAGATTAAGCCAACAAAGATTGCCTCTCTGCAATGGCAGATTGATCACCGCTGCCTGCCCACAAACGACTGGCTAATGGACAAAACCTGCGTAGCATGCCGAACATGTTTGCGCCCCTTCACGTTCGGGCGAACGTGTTCGCGCTTTTGCGCGAACAGCTTGCGAACATGTGCGGGCGAACATAATTTATTTTCCGTAAAAAATATATATATATATATATATATATATTTTTCGGTTTTTTATTTTTAACTCATGATTGGCTACGAATTTGAACATGACTCCAAGGCAAAAGTTGCTTGTATTGTTTTTTTAAATAACATATATTGTTTTCAGATTTTTCGGACAATGTTTTTTGTTTTTTTTTTTTAAATATTTTTTATGTTCGCGTTTGGAGGGTTTTGGGCGCTTGTTCGCGTTCGCCTCCGAACGCGAACATGGTGCTACGTAGGACAAAACATCACTAGAAAAAAGAGGCCTTGCTCATCCTTAGTGCAAAATGTGTAGCTCAGCATTCCCAAGTAGGTGCATTCCAGAAACCATAGAACGCATATTTCTACAATGTCCAGGCGCTGTTTGGTTGTGGCGCTGGTGGGATAGGATGTGGTCTACCCTTATCACTCAGCTGTCATGGCCATGGGATTGGAGAGCGCTGTTATGTGAGACTTGGTCCCCAGCCCTGTTAGATGATTTCTCCCACAGTCTCTTTAAAACAAGAAGAAGAGTCATACTCTGGGCCCTCTGGAACCATCGTTGCACTTTTGAAATGGAAGGAGCAAGGATTGATGACCCTGAATTAACAGAAGCAATCAAACTACAAGTGCAGACAGACATTACAATCCAATGGAACAGGGTAAAAGAAAAAATTCAATTCTTATTCTCCAAAAAAGAAATCCTATATCACATTAAGCAATTCAGTGCCGCTTGGCTAGGGGGGCCCCAAGGAGGGAAGATTGGACAGATCCGAGAGGGTGGGGGAAGGGGAAGCAACAAGGAAGGGCAAAATGAGGAAGCACCCAGAGATTTCCATCTGTTGTTTCATGACTGAACCACTATAGACTCATCTATCCCGCTGCGCCCCCCATCGGAATTCCCAGACCCATTTCCCCCCCCTGCTCTAGCTCTGGTCCCCTTGAGTTGGTATGGCTATGATTGAAAGGGAGATATCTGACTGGGTTGGTTTCCTTCTGAGTGTCTTTTTAAGTTTTCTTCTACAACAAAAAAAGTTCCCAGAATTAAATAATCATTTTAGAGTAAAATTACATTCTATATTTTAAATTTTTATTCCATCTTTAAAAATGTCATTACAATTTTAAAATTTTCCGTCTTACTTGAAAACTTTCCTTCCAAGAATGGGGTATCTGTTCTTATTTGAACTGCATGCTAGAGATGGAATGAAAGTCTGGATGAGTTCATGAAATATTTTAATTGGACTGTCATTCTAAGTAAGGATTTTCAGTCATAAACAGGTTAATCCATTCTAAATTAGACGATATTTGTTGTAGTAGAATGAAAGTCTAATGAAAACATTTCATAAACTCGTCCAGACTTTTATTCCATCTTGAAAAAATAGATGTAGTTGGAAGGGAAAACTCATAATTAGATGGGAACTTATCAAATTAAATTGGAAATTTTAGAATTTGACAAACATTGGAATGATAATTTATAAATATGAAGGATTTTTTTTTTATGGAATGTTTTTTCAACTTTCATTTCTCATGGGAATTTTTATGTTGTATGGTCTGCTGCAGGTGGTTGCAACAGGAGATCTACTATGGTCTTCTGCAAGTGGCGTTGGCAAAGTAGTAGTATTGTCCACTCAAGTCATCACCTTTGTTCAGTGCTGATTATCCAAATTCGTACCAGTGTTGATCGGAGAAATCTGGCGCCACTCAGATGAGGGTGAAGAGGTACAAGGGACGCTGGGCCCGTTTCCCAGCATTATCGGTCACAATTGTTCAGCACTATATGTCAAGGGACGCTGGACCCATTTTCCAGCAGGTGCAGCTCCCCACCAATAGATGGAGCCCATAGTGAAAAAAAAAATGAAAAAAAAAAAAAGGCGCCAGATACCTGCTGCTGAGAGACTAGTTCCTCACTCTCCCAACTATCTTTTACCCAAAAAATTTTACCACCCCATCCCCTACCTTGCTTAACCTTCCGCTTCCAATAGGCCCGGACATCCTGTCTCAGACCTTTTGCTTTCATTTCTACGTCTGAAAAAGAACGACCTTCAAAATGAGAGCGGTTTCTGTCGGCCCATATCGCAGAACAGATAACCGCTCTGGCCATCTGAGCCACATATGCCCAACCCCTCTTACCGGTACGCTCTTCTGGCCAAAACCCAACAACACCCACCCATTTCTCATTCCACTCGATGTCTTTCCTCCCATCTCTGCTCCCTCTGCTTTTCCTCCATATCCTTCTCTATGATCCATGTCTGCCTTTGCCTTTGCTTTTTATCTATGTAACTCTCACATTTGGATTGATCGCATCTTTTGCATCTCTTTCTATATTCGTATGTTCTTCTTCTTCTT
>BFEA01000107.1:1830404-1841664 GCA_003427395.1 Chara braunii | reverse complement strand
CGAGATGCCAAAAGCACTCTTAGAGATCCCCGTCGCAAGGTCGCGCGAGCTTCGTGTTTCCTGAAACCCGTTGGAGATCCCGGTTGGCGGGCCCTCTTGTTGGAAATCCCGTTGGCACCGTGCTAGGACACCTTGCTAGGACCCCAACTTTTCGTCTGTCTGTCTCGCAGCCTCCTGAAGTTCGGATCCCGGCGAACTTCCTGTGACGCCTGTGTATTGAACGGGCGCTGGGCTTGATGATCCCCCGTGGATTGCGACACGAGTCAAACCCGGATCCACAACTACTCCTCCAGGGACTCATACAATGTTGTCGCGACTGCTCGTTCGAACTTGGCTTCATCCAATGCCAAGCTGCGCATATTAGAACAAATTCGGATTTCGACGAACTTGTCCTTCTCAAGCGGCCTTTTGTGTTAGTGCGGCCTTTCCGGGTCGTGGTTCAGTCCAATCTGTGTTTGCCTGACGCAGTCTCTGCCTGTCGCATTTTCCTGAAGTTTGGATCCCGGGGAACTTCACGTTTCGGTGGGTGCGTTGGTTTCGCTTCGGACAGACACTTTTAGTACGGATCTCGACGAACTTCGCATCCTGAACTGTCCGGGTTCCTATTGCTAAACGGAGGACACTGCCCCATCCAACGCGGGCTTTGTGCGTCACCACCCGTCCATTCCCGATCCGGTGGACATCCGTGTTCCGGAAAAAACCGACGTGGTCGTCGCCCGGCTACATGAAGCATGTGCCCTTGTAAAGAATGATCTCGTTGCAGGTAAGAGGTCATTGCTGGTCTTCGCGTTAGAAGTTCGCGGGATCCAAACTTCGAGGTCCTCGGATAGCGTCATGTGACTGACGTGTTGAGGGCAAGGTGTGCCTCCTCTGGTTTTCGCCTGCGTTGTGCTTTGACTGCGATTTGACACTCGCTGGTGTTTTATTTGTTTTCCGTTGTCTTCCGCAGACAATATGTCTTCGTCCAGGGGCGAAGGGGAGCCTGCAGCGACCTCCGGGATGGGATCTGGGAAAGATTCTACAAAATGGTCGTCTATGACCTCGAGGACGTGGTCCGACCACGCTAGGTCGAAATGGTTCGTCGACTGGTGTTGTGCTGATGCTACGAATCCAGTCCAACAGCCGTGTGGTCCTGTGATCTTCATCGAAGCCAACAAGCGCCGCAGGGTTCTGGGGGCTGTCTTGCGGTGGGAGAATGCGAAAGGCAGTCGTCGATGGTTTTACATGAAAAATGTGTACGGTTCGAAGGGGAACGTCGTCACCGGTGCCAAGGGGGCAGTTCTCGACATGTGTCTGTTCGAGGGGTTCGGAGCGGGTGCTGCGAACACCCCGTTCTACAACGACCTCCGGCGGCAGGGCGGTTTGTTTTGGGTCGAGAGTTCTTCGACCTGTCGGAGGACAAGGGCATCGCCCTCGACGTCCCTTGCGAAGTCGGTCCCGACCTGGAACTGTCAATGCCTTTGCAGTCGTGCGGCGGTTGTGAGTCGAGCGGGGCAGCGGGGGAGGGGGGGGATCTGGGTTCCGGGGAGGCTACACATGTGCAGCGGGAGGATGTCAGAGGTCAGTTTGACGATAGCGAAGATGAGGCGACACCGCGTCCGCCGTTTTCGCCGTCGAGGGAAAGAGACAGGTCCGTGCTGTCCATACCTGGGGTCCGGCAACAGACCGCAGCAGATCCCAGAGAAGAAGGAGTCCTGTGTGGGTCTGACTTGGAGCCCGCCGAGGGCCATGGCGCGAAAGGCGAGGCCGTGGACGGGGAGGGAGTGCAGGGCACTCCCCAAAAAAGGAGGGGAGAATGTCAAGAAGAGTTGGTGGACTCTTCGAAGAAACAGAAGACCAAGACCCCGGGGACTGCGGGAGATAAACGGAAGGGGAGGGGGGTGGAAGAGGGCCACCCGTCCAACTTTGAAACATAAACAGCCTGAGTCGGGACCTTCTTCCCCATGGCCTGCCATCGACGTGGACGCCAGGTACTTCCTGGAGTACAAAGACGGCATCAGGACAAGGCGGGAGTTTGAGATCAGCCCGACTCAGATCGTTGATATAAGGGACTGGGAGAGCTTTACAACCAGCGGTCGCTAGATCCCGTCCTCGTGGAAACGATAAGGGAAGCAATGCAGTCTGCGTTCGAAAATAAAGAACAAACATACGAGTTGTCGGTCTTCAAGCTCGCACCACTGGGGCTTCAAGAACCAACTCCTGGAACCAAGGCACAACGTCTGAAGCCAGAGGAGTGGAAGGATGAGCTGGCGGGAGAATACTACTACTACGCGGTGTGCGGGCAGCACAACGCGGCTGCAGCCAGGTCGCTGCTCGGCAGCGAGGTGGCCAAGAAGTACAATTTTGAGCGGTGGCCGGTATGGATGGTGTACTTTTCCGACGATGACTTCGAAGGGTATTTTCTTGTTAGTTCACAGGATAACAAGAAGGACCTGAAGGCGCCTCCCAAACAGTTGAAACTTTCTATGAAAGACATTCGATGGCAGTGGAAGCATGACGGCTGTCCGAGAGCTGTGATGGGGAACTCTAGCGGGAAACAAGATCAGGTCCGGGCTTGGCATAAGTTTTGTACAACGGCGCCTCAAAACATCTTGTGGCTTCTTGCGGATCAAAAGGAAGAGGAGGCCATTAAGAAGCAAAATGTTGCCCTGCGTTCTTAATTACCTCTGGCGATGGCCGGGGAAAATGTCTGGAAACTGGCCGTGGAATTTTTCGAAAAATGGGAGACGGACAGATTGTTGAGCCACGATGGGGCGAAGTGGACCGTCAAAAAGAAGAAGGTCAAAAACGTAAAGCCTGGGGTCGCCTACATCCACAACGACAAATTGGGCAGAACGGAGGTGGTGTACAATGTCCCCGTGGAACCGCCGAATAAAAAGGGCAAAAATGAGAAAGAGGAGGGCGATTGGTCCGTGCAAGTGCCAGACCCGGACGCGCATTGTTGGAAAGCAATGGAATCACTCACGGACAATGAGAAGTGTCGCATTCTGAAAAATGTGCTTGCTTGCGAGGTCGTTTGGGTCTAGGCCGACTCCCCGTCGTTGGCGAAGTTGGGAAAGCTCAGCATGCAGGACATGGTTTAGCTGGTGAAGTGCGACCGCGTGCTGGTCCGGTTGTGGAATTACTACCAATTCAAGCATGAGAAGAGGACGGACGCGGACTGGATCCAAAGGTATCCTTTCCTGAAATCGAGGTCTGCCGTGTTCAAAAAGTTTGAAGGTCAGGGATTGGATGACGAGTTGTGGGATAACAGCAGGAAACATGTTTCCGACTCGGCGCTGTTCAAGGACTGCCCGCGTACATGGGTTGTGACCAGGACAACTCGATTGAGGTGACGGAGAAGTTGGCGGGCCACAAGAAGTTGTCCGTCGACTGGAGAAACAAGGTTCTCTCCGTGTTGAATGGAAGCAGACTGAAGAGCCGGGAAGTCGCACTTGCCGAAGGCGTCGTTCAAATTAAATGGAAAGACACGGGGGACGTGACATCCATCGCGCCGTTCGCCAACGACCCTTTAGAGGCGGACATCAGGGGCGCGGAGCTGAAGGAGGCAGTGGCTGCCACAAAGAGCCACACGTTCGTCCTCGATCTCTGCGAGCCGGTTAACCTCAAACTGTGGAAGCCCCAAGCGTGGGAGACTTTGAATTCCTATCTTCAGACGTGGTGTCCCTCGCATTGGACTCTCGTTGTTTCCGTGCCGCGGCAGCACAACCTGTCATTTCTCGCCAGCATGCACCATCTTTCTTTCGTCAAGCTGTTGGAAGGGAAGTGGGTGCGGAGAGTGCAGCAAAAAAAAAGCTTCCCCGTTGGGAACAATTTGTACACGGAGGAAGACCGCATGTACATCCTCTTCAAGGGTGACGATCTGCGCGTCAACAAGTCCGTGGTCTACGAGGGAAACCTGCCCACGGGTACCGCTGCTGCGGTGCGATTGCCTCAAAGGGTCACCTAGACGGATGTGTCCGAGATTCCTTTCACGCCTTGCGACTGGTCGCTGGTGGCGCCTGAACGACAGGGCAGCGTCTACGGGGATATGGAACGCAATCCGACCCAATTCGTCGGTCTTCTTGATTTTCTTGGCAAGAAGGGAGAGGGTGTCGTGTTCCTTGGGAAACCGCATGCGCGAAGCGTCTGGGAGCTTCTGAAGGCCGGCCGGCACGTTGTCGCAATGGAAGGGAACTCCGACCTCTTGCAATTCACGATGCAGGTGGTGAAAAGCGAGGTCAATTCGAGTGGGCACAATTGTGAGTTCATGGTCGTGAGGCCAACACGGGATAAGGTGTGGCGCAAGAAGACGAATATGTGGTTCAAGTTGAGCGAGAGGAAGAGGAACAAGATATACGATTTCTTGTTCCTTCAAACGCGTCCGAGGAGGGACACTGACGCCAAGTACATCCGCCGGAAGGACCACATGTTGGCACTGCTCGACAACTACCACTTCGCCTCCCGAAATGAACGCGAAGATGTTTATCGAAAGGCTGCAGTCGCTGTACTTCGTGGAGTCCGAGGAGCAGTTGAAGTTAGCCAGTTACGCTTCCCTGATCTCCACTGACGACGAGGAAGTCATAGGTGTGGAGTTTGTTGCCAACGCGAAGGAGGAGGAGAGCGACACGCAGAGCATTGACCTGCAGTACGACCCGCGTCCGGCGGACCACGGCCGAGGGTCCTCGTCGGCCGGTCCATCACCAAGCGCTGCAGCCCTCGTGTCACCATTGACCAAACCGGCGCCGGGCACCACGCCGATGAAGTTGCTAGAGAGACTTAGAGCTCTGGCCGCCCCCCCGCGCGCTTTGCGTCCCGGGTCCGTTGTCCCGCCCGATCATCCGTCTTGGAAGGATGACAACATCCACTTCCTGCTTGAACCGCAACATCATTCACCTGAGCAGGACTGGGGCCATGACATGGTTTGGCATCCGGGAGTCATCCAGCCAGCGATACGAAATGGCGAGTGGGTCATGGCCGTGGCAATCCCGAGCGCGGGATGGGTGTCATTCCCACGCGAGTCGAAGTCCAACTTCCTGCTCCTCGCCAGGATTTCAATCCTCCAGAAAGTGAAGGTCGAAAATGACACTTTAGCACCCGGTGACCTGTCCCTCATTTCCACTGCCGGTCGACTGTTTGACGAGCGTCAGGACAAGTGCTGGTTGGAATTGACGGAGGACTACTACGAGCTCGACACGAGTCCGTCGAAGGGCGTGGTGGACTGGAAAGTGCCCCCTCCCAGTGGACCGAATGGTGGTTCCGGGGGGGGGTCACCTGGAAGCGGAGGGGATGGGGGTGGCGACGTAGGGGGTGGCAAAGGAATCCCACCTATGGGGGAGAGAGGGTCTCACGGCCGCAACACAACACCGGGAGGCAGCGCCGGGGTGGCGGGTTTCGCCGTCGACCGGACTCCGTCGACAGGCACCCGGCCCGAGCACACGACACACTCCGCCGACCCCCAGACTTCGTCCGTGGGCTCAASGAGGGACACGTTGGCAGCCTTGGTTGCTCTGGGCAGTCGCTCGGCCGGAAAGCCGAAGTCCGCCGGGATCCAAACTACGTCGGGTGAGGAGCCGCCAGAGCGGTCCGGAATGCGAAGCTGCTCGGGGTCGGGGGATCCAAGCACGGATCGAGAATTTCGCAGCATTGCGGCGCAGGACGGAGACTTCGGAACGGTGTCGCCTGAGCGGGAGCGACGGCCGCAAGGATTGCAGCGGGAGGCTGCAAGTGCAGGGTCCGGCGACACGGAGACCACGAAGTCCGTCGAGATCCGAACTTCTTCGGGYGGGGTTTGTCGGCCAGGGATTGTCGTGCCGTTGAGAGGGGCAGCGTGCACGGGGACGGAAGGGCGGTCCTCGCGATTCGGCATGGGTACCGCGGAAGGGGACGAGTTTCGTGGGAGAGAAGTAGGGGAGGAAATGGAGGAACAAAAGGGAGCGCAAAAAGGGGAGGAAGAAGGGGAAGAAGAGGTGGAAGGGGAGGAAGCGGGAGAAACGGAGCTAATTGATTTGTTTGAAGGAAGGGAGGGTGCCGGGTCTGGAGAAGATGGAGTGGAACGCAGTGAGGACGATGCCGGATCTGGAGAGTCGTCTGACGAGTTCGGACAACTGTACGGAGAGCATCACGAGGATGATGTCGACGACGATGCCACGGCAATAGAGATGGAGACACAAGTGGTCAGCAACCTTTCCGCAGAGCCTGAAGATTATGCGGTCCGGCCACTGACGTCTGCTGTCGACTTGCAGCACCGGTTCGACGAGGCTTCCGTCGCTATCAGCCCGTCTCAAAAAATTCGACGTATAAGCATCGACGAAGTTATCGACGGTATCCTCAGTGACCACAACGTGTTTGCCCGCCCGTCCGCAACTGCCAACGTCGCATCTTCCGTGGCAGCTGCCCTCGCTTCGTCGCCGCCGAAGTCTCTGGTGCTGCAGGCCACCCTTGCCGCCGAAGGAAAGGCGAGTGCGGTGGAGGACAGCATGTGACGTCCCCAAAAAAATCGAGGTTCGACGGTCAGACTCTCGACGTGCTCGCTTTGCCAGCGCCAAATTCACCATCGAAGGAGCGGAGAGAGAAACAGATTGGTAAGTCGTGAAGAACGCCTGCGCATCCGGATGTCGCCGGATTACAGTCCGCGCTATACACACGACGACTGTCCACACTGTCTGTGCATACGAGAAGTTCCGGATGTCGGCATGCTACAGCCAGCAGCCCTTCCTACTCCAGCTCGTCGGCCTATCTGTGACTCGGCCGGGTTGCTAGTCGCGGGCGGCGAAAACTTCGTCCAAAACCTTACACTCCATCCAAGGAAGGATCTGCCCTGGCTGAGGAAGTGGCCAAGGTGCTAAGAAAGTGGCCAAGTACATGGACTGACAGTTTTCCCTTATCGGGAATAGTACCAGTTTTAGTCCGCCGGGATCCGAACTTCCTTTGTCGATGCGTGATGTGGTCAGTCTCAGTGGGGCTGGTGTGTTGAAAAGTCCGCCGCAGTCCGAACTTTGGGGATTGCTGGCCTCCGGCTTCTGTGAGTTGTGGTGGTTTTCCTTTGCGAAGTGCGGGGGGTGATAAGCTCGAATGTTGCAGTCGTTTTGTTTTCCAGTCGCATAACCGCACCTGGGTGCACATGACCACGCGAGATCAGGTTCCTGTAGTTGGAGAGGTCTTGCTTGACTGTAGGCCAAGGTGCTAAGAAAGTGGCCAAGTACATGGACTGAGAGTTTTCCCTTCTCGGGAATTGTGCCGGTTTTAGTCCGCCGGGATCCGAACTTCCTTTGTCGATGCGTGATGTGGTCAGTCTCAGTGGGGCTCGTGTGTTCAAAAGTCCGCCGCAGTCCGAACTTCGCGGATTGCGGGCCTCCGGCTTCTGTGAGTTGTGGTGGTTTTCGTTTGCGAAGTGCGGGGGTGATAAGCTCGAATGTTGCAGTCATTTTGTTTTCCAGTCGCACAACCGCACGTGGGTGCACATGACCACGCGAGATCAGGGTCCAGTGGTCGGAGAGGTCATGCTTGACTGTTGCGTCTGTACGAATGTATGGTTCTCATTTTTCGTTTTATCTTTCTTCTGTTGTACAGGGGTGGTGTCGTCTCGAACACGGAGGTCCTCCAAATATCCAGAGCACATATTGCAGAAAGTCCCCGGGTTGAGTAAAAAACACAATGATATGTTGAAGGCATCAGGGGCTGATGTCGAGATCGGGAAGAAGGAATACACCGTTGCCATTGAGGAATGTTTTTCCCTTTTTGCCCCAGAGAAAGGGACATATCCACGATCTGTGAGTAGGGGTCAGGCCATGTATGAGAAGTACTTAGCAACGCGTCATGCACCGGGGGATAATGTCTAGAACTCCGTTTCTCACTACCCCACGTGTCCTTTGCTCGATGTTGTGCAGTGCGGGCAACAAGTGCAGCACCCGGAAAAAGTTTCGTTGCGACGATTGCGTCTCTAAGCTTGCGGGTTTTTGATTATAATTTTACGAGGCTCGGTGCCATCTAACACTATTCTCTCTATACTTGGCGATGGTCAATTTCGGATTGCAGCAAAAAATCTCCTCACCCTCTTGCATGTCAACGACAGGGTGAATGATGAGGTGGTCAATTTCTATATGGCGTTGTAGGGGTCGACCGCATGTGGGTCACGCGACATCTCTTCATGCCTTCAAGTCTTCAGCTTTAATTCGTTCTTCTTCAACAAATTGCGACTTCAAGGACACGGTGGGGTGCACAGGTGGGTTAAAAACGTAGATTTGCTTCGTTACGATATTATCTTCGTTCCTGTCCACAAAGATGATGATCACTGGATCCTCGTTTCCGTCAACATGAGAGAAGATCTTCTCGAAATTTTTGATTTTTTTCCTCGCATTGTAGCTGATTCTAGTTTTTACCTTACTGTTTTCGGGTTGATTGTGCAATATTTGGAACATCAAACATCACATAGGCGGTCGGGTAGGAATTGGAAGTCCATGGTAGGAAATGTTGTTGTGGATGGAGTTCTGAGACAACTGGATGGAACAAGTTGTGGTGTGTTCATGTTGATGTATGCGACGTTGTTGCAACATGGAGATCGACCGCCTTTCCGGTTCTCTTGTAAAGATATTCCGCTTCTTAGACGAAAATTAACATCATGTGTCTTAGAACATCGTTGTCTTTGATGGATTTGATTGACTTTGAAACTTTTTTTTAAGGTGTTCCATTCGTTGATCGTTAAATTTCGTAAATCGAGATATTATTCAACTGTCCTTCTTCCAGAGGCATTGCTTTCTTTTATCGTTCCGAGTTCGCATTATCTACGACAAGCTCAATGCATGTCCTGCGTCATGTATGGGCTTTGTAATCTATGTCACGTAATGTTCCATGTTCCGAATTCTATTGAAGTTGAAGTATTGTGTTCCATGTTTCGAATTCTGTTCAACTGGAAGTGTAAACATGATTGTGAAACTGGTTGGTGGATGAATGAAAAATCTCATCTTATGTGAAATTGGTCAGTGGATGCCCAAACTTTCTTTGCATGACCATTCAAAATGCGGATATTCATCGTGATGGAGCACAATTTAATCTAATTCAATTTAATTACATTGCTATTTTTGTTTACAAAAGTTCAACAACTATGGATGTCAGCAAACTTTCGCATTTGGGGCGACTGGGCGGGCATGCCCATGTACAAACACTGCAGTCAAAAATGAATTCGTAAGAAAGAGGAAAGTGTCACAATATAGTTACTGTATCTTTCATCACATTTATGAAATTGAAGTTTGACAAGTTAGGATCACGACACTTCCGCACAGGGTTCCCTTTGGCGTGCCAATCGTTGTTCGTTTATGAAGTTTGACTAGTATGGATCCCAACACACTTTCCCACAGGATCACCAACATGTTTTTGAAGTTCAACAAGTAAGGATCCCAACACACTTCCACATTTGGGATTTCATTTATAAAGTTTCACAAGTATGGATCTCAGCACGCTTCTGCATGTGGTTAACCCCTGGATGGGCATGCCTACATTGCTTAGGCTGCAGCCAAAAATTAATTCGTTAGAAAGAAGACACAGTATAATGTCCTATTTTAACGAATAACGTGTTAATAATGTTCCCCGCAGAGATGTATGCAGGATGACAATTTATCTAATTAATGTCACGACGAACAGTTGCCGGAATCCAATCCTTTCCCTGTATCCCTCTTGAGTAGTCACTTTGTGTCGACGTTCCTAGGCATCTGGTTGAGCAGCGTGTCTAAAGGTGGGCAATCCGGCCCACCCAAGTCAACGCCAAACTTGCCAGCCCCTGCACATTATTTATCCTCGCATGCAACGAGCCTTACACCCGACTTGATCTGGCTGATCCGGAGACATTTAAGGAGATCCTCCGTAACTCCTCAGAAATTATTTAACGTTACAGACAGGACGACAATCACAGCGAGAATCAACACCGAGTCCCCACCAGAAATAACGACAATTTCGTCAAAACGGACATATTATATTTTTTGAACGAAATTGAAATTGAGTTTTTGGGTCGAAATCCGGTCCAAAGTTTTGGCTCGGGGGGTCCAGCGTTCCTGGAACGCCGGACCCCCTAGATGTATCTGACCTCAAGCAAAGAAAAGATACATCTAGGGGGTCTGGCGTTCTGGGAATGCCGGATCCCCAGGAGCTAAAAATTTGGATCGGATTTTGACCCAAAAACTCAATTTCGATTTCGTTTAAAAAATATAATATGTCTATTTTGACGAAATGGCGGTTAAATATTTAGAGACGGTCTGGTAAGTGTCTGTTCAAAGGGCTGGCATGCCCTGCATGACCTCTATTGCGCAGCAGGCACGAATCCCCTGCTGCGGCGGACAAGCGCGGCCAAGTCTGCAGCCGCGGACGAGGCCGCGAGCTCGTGGACGCGCAGCTTTGGCGCCACGTGGCGGCCAGAGGGGAGGGGGGTTCGGGATTCGGGAAGCGCCATTCGGCGGCGCATCCCCGGACCCACCCACCCCCCAAAAAAAATAAATGGAAAAACAACATCTTTTGGTTGGGGGGGTTGGGCTGCCGACGAGAAGAAATGAAGAAAAAAAAAAAGAATGCGTTTTTTCTTTTCTTTTTTTTTCGTTGATTGATTGATTGATTGATTGATTGGTGGGGGCGGGTTCGCCCCGCCCCGCCTTTGATCGATTGATTGATTGATTGATTGATTGATTGATTGATTGATTGATTGATTGACTGGTGGGGGAGGGGTCGCCCCACCCCGCGATTGATTGATTGATTGATTGATTGATTGATTGATATATTTATTTATTTATTCGATCTAGCTTTTTTTCGTTGATTGGTTGATTGATTGATTGATTGATTGATTGATTGATTGGGTGGTGGGGGAGGGGTCGCAACACCCCCCCGCCACCCACCATGCGGACGCGCGGCTTTGGCGCCACGTGGCGGCTAGAGGGGAGGGGGGTTCGGGATTCGGGAAGCGCCATTCGGCGGTGCATCCCCGGACCCACCCCCCCCCCAAAAAAAAAAATGGAAAAACAACATCTTTTGGTTGGGGGGGTTGGGCTGCCGACGAGAAGAAATGAAGAAGAAAAAAAAGAACGCGTTTTTTATTTTCTTTGTTTTTCGTTGATTGATTGATTGATTGATTGATTGATTGATTGATTGATTGATTGATTGATTGATTGATTGATTGATTGATTGATTGACTGGTGGGGGAGGGGTCGCCCCATCTCGCGATTGATTGATTGATTGATAGTTTGATAGTTTGATTGATTGATTGATTGATTGATTGATTGATTGATTGATTGATTGATTG
>BFEA01000107.1:1775514-1792274 GCA_003427395.1 Chara braunii | reverse complement strand
GTGTGTGTGTGTGTGTGTGTGCGTGTGTGTGTGTGTGTGTGTGTGTGTGTGTGTGTGTGGCAGCGGGAGCGTTGGGATCACCTCCCCCACCAACCAATCAATCAATCAATCAATCAATCAATCAATCAATCAATCAACTAATCAATCAATCAATCAATCAATCAATCAGTCAATCAATCAATCAATCAATACCCAACCAATCAATCAATCAATAAAAAACTAAGTAACAAATCCGGATATTCGGCAGACAAATTTTATCCGGAATTTTCAATCCGGATGAAATTTCGAGATTAATTCCGAATATGGAAAATCCAGCCCTGCGCAAAATATTTTTTTTTTACTGAAAAAAAATTCAAAAAAAATTGGAAAAACATTATGTTGTTCATATCAATTATATGAACAACTTTTGGCTTAAAGCCATCTTTAATTACTCAACAGATATGAAAATAAAAAATAAAACAGAACAAGAAAATAATATTTAGATAAAAAATTATAGAATGAATTCAGCATCCTCCCTCTAAACCCCTTTATTCCCTATCTTATCCCCTTTAAAGTTTGAACCCTTCCATGCCCTATCAAGTTTTTCATGAAATAAGAATATAGTTCTATTGTATTTTGCATCCGCAATATCACTTTTTTTTTTTCTTTTTTTTTAGGCCTTTTTTTTTATCATCTGGATTTCTAGATAATCCTACCCCCCGATCATACGGCCAAATAACCCATGCTACCTAGATAAAAAAACAATCAACATTCAAAATTTATTTGTTTGTTTGTTTGTTTTTGTTTTTTTCACAAACAAAAAACGATCCCCTCGAAAATTATCTTTTTAAGTTTTTTTGGGTTCGAGGGGGTAGGGTCTGGGTCCCGGTACCCCGATCCGAAACCCCCACCCGCAACACCGTCTCCCCTCGGTCGTGGGGGGCCGCGGCAGACCGTTGTTGCCACGGTCATGACCTCAGCCTCGCGACCACAGTGGCCGCGGCCGTGGGTGTTTCATAGGTGTCCACCGAATCGGGAGAGTACCCCCTGGTATGGATTGCTAACAAGGCCTGCTCACGAAGCAACGAACCCTCGCCCCAAATGTTTCCTAGAGAGAGAACATATCCACCACGTGTAGGTTTCAGTTACTCTCATTTATCCTATTTGAAGTTTAGGGTAACATGGACGGAAATAAGTCGAAGGAGATAGAGAGTGGGAATCAATTGGACATGTATATTAGGTAGATAAGGCAATTCGGAATAGAAAAGGTCAAGCCTCGAAAAAATATTACGTCTGATTATCTTCATCTTCATTATATTCATGAGTTTTTTCTACGGTACTCGTTGAAATTACTCATTTCAAAATACAAATACTTTTGGCATGCATGCAGTGGAAAGGATAGAAACAGGACAATCATTTTCAAATAGGCACAAACCACTCTTCTTTACAAGCATCATTTTACCTACCTGCATACCTATCCGAAACAAACAAGTTCAAAGGATACTGATGCAACCCCATACCCAAGTCAGACGTTTCCATCCACATACAAACAAACATTTTCTTTGACTTTTCAACGAACATTGAATAAACAGGGTCAAGCAAGTGTAGGTTCACACAGGTGTGTAGGGAAACTTGAGCAAACAACTAACCTTGAGGGATTAACGATGTTGAAATGCTCTGGCTCACTCAAGAAAACCAACTAGAAAAACATAGATGTTGTACAGTAGAACCTCGGCCCCAAATGCTCTATACAAAAATTAACTTGCACCACATCGTGCCGCGACCAATGTCAAGCTCCAAAACAATAAAACTTACGCACCGTGACCTGCTGTTTATTTTAACCAGCTCTTCAAAATGACAGTGCGGGGGCTCAGGTACAAACCTAGCCTAATGAACGTCCGGTGACACCTCCACTAGATCACCAAAAAAAGAAAAAGTGTACTGTGTTGAAAAAAAACGGCAGCACTGTCGAGCGCATCGGTCCAGCACTGCACAAAACGGGACGGGACCCTGTCGCCCGCGTCACGCAGGAGTTGGTCTGTTCCTTCGCCGCGAATATACATGGATCTTCCACAAGCCGGTCCGGTCGAGTGCGCCAGCCATACCTCTCGCGAACCCCTACGACAGGATAGGGCCTACGCGAGGCATGACTTACCTCCACCTTGTGGGAGCTGTCACCTCCCTTCGGTGGGCATATCCCCGCCGAGCTACCAGTCCACAATACGAAAGTTAATCAGGTGCAATCGCAGAGGTGGACCAGCCGAGGGCGTTTCTCGTATGCTGTAGCATAGGTGGTACGTGTGGTATTACGCCTCTATCGGACCCGCACGCGAACCGACATCTTGGGGGCTGAGGTCCCAAGCGCGACTCGTCGCCGGCCGACTAGGACGCATCCCATACTCCACGCGCACATCACTCTAAAAAACATAAAAATAAAAACACGCACACATACATATACACAAAACGATACAGAACAAACAACGAGACAACACTCTTGGTCCCTTAGTAGCCATCCCATAACTCTCCGGCGCAGAAATCGGATAGACATCGAGCGCGAGACTTTAAATTAGTATAAAACAGCGCGAACGCATGGCTAAATCATATCAACTAGCGATGCATGAATAAGCAAGCAGTCGCAATGATGGCGTACTATGTAGTGTCGATAATCAAGCGGTCCCTCGTGGATCCGAGTACCGCTAATGACACTCAAGTGTCAGACTCGAAGTATCGTGAAGGCTTACCCCTTCACGATATTGAACGACTGAAGGAATAGTCGTGCGGCCTCCGTGGCACCTCCGACCTTTAGGCTGAGTGTCTCGGCAGACAGGGAAAATAGGTTCTGCGCAGGAGGAGATCCCTTTCATGCAGAGTCTAGGACCTAGGATGTCTTGGATAAGGACCTTGAATCCGGGCCCAGGGCCAACGTCCGACCAGAACAGAAAAATTCCCGCGAGAAATGAAAGTTAAAAAATATTTCATAAAAACAAATTCCTTCATTTTTATAAATTATTATTCCAATGTTCGTCCAATTTTAAAATTTTCAGTTTTATTTGATAAGTTATCGTCTAAATATGAGGTTTCCCTTCCAACTAAGATGGAACGAAAGTCTGGACGAGTTTATGAAATGTCTTAATTAAATTTTCATTCTACTACAACAAATACCTTCTAATTTGGATTGGATTAACCTCTTTATGGATGAAAATCCTTACATAGAATGACAGTCTAATTCAAATATTTCATATACTCATCCAAACTTTCCTTCCATCTCTCGCATGCAGTTCAAATACGAAGGGATACCCCATTCTCGGAATGAAAGTTTTCAAGTAAAACGAAAAATTTTAAAATTGGAATAACATTTTTTAAATTTTTTCAGATAGAATGAAATTTTAAAATTTAGAATATAATTTTACTATAGAATGATTATTTAATTCTGGGAATTTTTTCTATTGTAAGAAATTTTTAAGAAACATTCAATAATAAAGCCGGGTTTTCTTTCTTTTCTCAATCTCAACCCCTATTTAACCCTTAAGCGTGGGCCCTCTAAGGCCACGTGAACACCAACATATGTACATACGTATATATATGTAAAGGGGAATAAGTATGTGACGATCACTTCTCACAATCACAGTGGGACTCCTCACAACCATATATATATATATATGTGTGATCACAGACAATCAAATCCAAAATCCGAACCACATAACATACATGCAATCGCATCAAAGAGTCAACAAAAAGTTCACACACTAGTCATGCAAGCCCCAACCCTTGTCCAACCAACCATAATTAAATACTCAGTACTTCTGTTAAATGGTCATTCAATAAAAGTCCGGGTGAAAACTTTAATAAAATAACAAAAATCATCAGGGCTAAAGCCTTTTTAGGTTGAGTATTAAGAATGAATTGGAGTTGAATCGTAGACCGACGAATCGACAACCGACTTGTTATCTGTGATAACAGAAGATGAATCTTATACGATCAAACTGAATCTAGTCACGATTTCAAATCAAACGTTCAAAAGGACTTATAACACAAGACAGATTAATCCCAAGTTAAATCTATGAGTCCAAATCGAGAGTAATCTTCATATCATGATTTTATCAAGAATCATTCTACTTAACTAATCCTAAGTCTACCCCTAAGTCGGTGCCTAATGAAAAGGTAGATTTTTGTCACAATCTCCTCTATACAGAGTGGATTGTCAGAATTGTTACCTGTTAAAATATAATCTAGATCATCTAAACTAAGAAAATTTCGGCATCGCTTCCCCTAGGAAAAGTGCATTCGCAGAATTTATACTAACTCAAATATGAAAACAAAAACAATCTCTAATTCTGGAAAGTCAAATTTTATCTAACTCCCCGAATTAGTAAAAATTTGGGCAACACTTCTTTTAGAAAGGGCGTCTTTCCATATTTTTACTAAGTCAAATATGAACTCGGAAACAAAACCTGAGTTCAATTAAGATAAAATTTAACTAACTTCTTAGCTTTGTAAAAATTTCGGCAACGCTTCCCGTAGAGAAAGTGTTATTCCATGATTTATATAGAGCTTAGTTCAAAATCTAAAACGACTTTGACTTCTCAAAGTCTAATTTTTTCCAACTCCCTGAATTAGCAAAAATTTGGGCAGCACTCCCTTTAGAAAAAGGGTCTTTCATATTTTCACTAAGTCAAAAAGTCAGAAAACTAGATCCTGAAAAAAACAAAATCTAACTAACTCCTTGGTTTTGTAGAAATTTCGTCAGCGCTTCCCGTAGATAAAGTGGCTTACCAAGATTTATACAAGACCAAATACAAATAAAAGATCCCAGAAAATGCAGAAATTGACCTAAGTAAAAAAACTTAGCCCAGAAAATGCAGGATTTGAAACTAACTCATTGCTTCTAGCACGTGGCGAGCAATTAAAGCAATTACCTATCAACTGAAACTCAGACTAAGTAGTAGTCGCACTCAGTCTCATGCAAGTCAAACCACAAAAGTAAGTACTCTCACCATCCCAAAGTCAACTTATCAAACAATAGTTCATGGTCTCTTAATGATTTATCTCTTTATAGCCAACTTACATATGACATAAAACTAGACCACCCAAACTTATGGAACATGTTTAGCTCAGCCATGGAGTATACACAAACATAGGACACAACAACTTTTCTCTCCTTTGAGCATATGACTAGGCCACACTAGTCGCCCTGAACTGTTTAAAAATCCCAACTTTATATAATTATCTACACTTAGTTTTTTGAGGTAGCATATAATTGAACCGATCATCTTTAGCTCAAGATTTAGTCTGCCCCTTCGTACCACAAGTTTATTCTTAATTAGTACTGTCTTCAGGTGGTGATAAACTATAGTCAGACCACCCAAACTTATGGAACCCTGTTTGACTAACTTGTTCATAGATAGAATTGTAATAAAGTATAGCCAAGTTATAACCTTTTGGTTCCAGCATGTGCGTGGCGTTGGACCAAAACCACCCAAACTTATGGAACATGTCTTGGTCCTCAGCCTGGTTCATTTCTCTCAAAGCCAAAGCAGGAAGAGGCTGAGCCACCCAAACTTATAGAACATGCTCAGACGTCCTCATTCAGAAGCTAAAGAAACTGGAAAAAAAAAAAGTAAACAAGGCGACCAAACCACCCAAACTTATGGAACATGCTAGGTCCCTGAAAAGTCATTCACTGTCAGCCCTCACAAGTCAGAGCAACCAGACCACCCAAACTTATTGAACATGTCTGGTTCTCCAGGCAATTTAAAATAAACATAGCATTGGGTCTCCCCAAACTTATGGAGACTTGTCCAGCCTTTGGTTGACCCAGTCAGACACAAGCAATGCAATATTTCTCTCATCCTTCTCCCTGATGCAATCCCACAATCGACTTTCAGTCAAACAATAAAATTGAAACTAACATTGCACATACACTCATTTACTTAGTCTGGTTTGTGTCCTGAAAGTCAAACTGAAAAGTGAAAGTAGTGATGCACACAGTATACTCAGTCAAAACATAGCAAGGAATACAGATAGGGGTTATAACTGGTTTATAGAGGGGAAACAATGGTTACCTCTTAGTTCCCTGCCTCTAAAACTCCTCCTAAGTTCCGGCGGAGCTCCCGCAATCGGTGGGTTGTCTCCCGACAGAGTCTTGTTGCGGTCCTACGGGTTGCAATCCCGCCTGCCGCCTTCCTCTCGTAACAAGATTAAACTTAGAGTAAGAAGGGCAGAAGTAGGGGTTTGAGACTCTGGAGATACAAGAGAGGGACAACTCAACTCTTAGGAGAGGGCCTTGATACCTTCAAGCGTCTGAGGGCCCCGCAATGATGGCCAAAACGCGCAACAACTTGGTCAAACTGAAGCCAAACTCCCAACTGTTGACTTCCCTAGCGATCCTCTGAATCGCAGCAATAGCTCCCCCCCCTACAATCTCAACCACTACACAAGCCTGGGATCCCGTGTGCGTTTAGCTATGGGGAAGTCTGCAACCTCGCGGGTCGCTTCTGGCTACTTTATTCAGCAGATAAACAGTGCGCCTGCCAACAGCCTGACCTGCACCACGCCGCTAATCTGCTTCAGCCGTCTTCAGCAGCAGTCGCACATGTTTGCTCCTTGTTGAGTCTCTTTCCTTCCACCCATATCATTCCTTAAGTGTCATCAGGTCTATCCAGCGGGGAAGCCAAATCAGACTGCCTCAGAGAGCTAAAAACCCCACTCCCCTTCTTGCTGCAGTGGTCCACGTCAAGCCTGGCAAACATGCAGTCTATAGCGAGACTCAAACTACCCCGCACAACCGGATGAGTTGCGTGTCGGTCTGCCGGATCAGGCAGGCTCCTACCTCGCTGCTCGCCTACAGTCCGTCGCTCGATGGGGTAAGCAGCTTTCTTGCCAGCAGCAAGGCTCACACCTTCGCTGTTCTCCTACTCCTACTTCATCCGGCGGATACACAGTCCTACTACGGCGGCCCTGGTAATTGCGAAGTTAGTGTAACAGCACCCACCCCGCATCTGACTCGAATCTGGCTACAGTAGTCTCGGTGCTTGTGGGCAGGGAGCAACTTCAGCGCAACCTAAGCAGGAACACACAGTACATCTGGCAGCCAGATCCAAGCAGCGCCCTTAGCCGTTGTGACAGTAGTACTCAGCAGTGATGCCGCGAGTACGATGGTAAGCTCAGTAACCGGTCGCACAGCTCACCGCTGTAAAAACCCAGCAACAGAGTGACGGAATGGTTCACTTCTTAAAAGCGGTCTCGTTCAGCTTCACACGGCTTGCTGCACCTGCCCAGTCCATTTGTTGGGTCGCAAGGCCACCCCTACTGATTGGTTGGCCGTGAACAACTTCGTGCAGCTCGCCTGCTCTGTCGGCTGCTACCGGCTGGCCCGTGCTCGATAGGTCCTACACGCGGATGCACCTAACCAGCTATACGACCAGGTGCATTCAGAGCCATAGGGCGGGGTCTTCGATCAGGGAGAAACACCACCAACTCACTCGCCGGGGTGCTGCGAAGCTTGGTGTTACTGCTCGACTTCTGGCCCATCCGCTTCGCCGGCTCCGTCAGCTTACACACACTCTCCCGACCTACTATGTTGTCAAGTTTATCCCCCTCGCTCGCCCGTGCGTATTCGCCCGTGATGCGGCGCCCACCCACTTGATTCGAAGCTGGGTTTTCTCTTACAATACACCTGGCTTTAACTCGAGCTGTTCAAACACTCACGGCCACAGTCTAATGGGATTACGGCCACTACGTCCCGGTAAGCTCCTCCCTCCTCTACGACCTTTCCGTAAGTTTCCTAATTCACTTTCCTTTCCTTTTTCTCTCTCTCCCTCTCTCTGTCTCTCTGTCTCTCTCTCTCTCTCTCTCTCTCTCTCACACACACACACACACACACACACACACACACACACGCGCGCGCGCGCAGCCTCGGTGTATGAATGCACCTGACCGCCGTCACAACCAGGATCGTCCGAAGTCAGCGAGGGGTAGCCACGGGGTGCAGGTTGTAATCGTAGGTGCGATTACCATAGCGAATTAGGCAATGTTTACGAGCATCACAGCCACCTCATCGATTACGATGGAGGTGGCAACAAGGGTCAGCACAATGGTAACTGTGACGATCTCTCGGAGGGTGAGGCCGAGCACCAAGATCGAAGACGAAGACCACGATCAAGCGTTGTAGGAGTTCACGATGGTGACGGAAACAAGGAGTAGGATCACGACCACGACAAAGGCAACCAATAGGACTGTGATCATTCCACCGAATACCACGGTGGTGACGGGCAACATCATGGTAGGCGTGCAAGATGGCTGAGGATTGGAGTCGTCACATTGAATGCAAACGGTAGTGCGCCCTCAAATCAAACATGCGAAATGAGAATGAATTTTTCCTTTTTGCATGGGAAGATTCATTTCAGTTCCGACGCCTCTTCTCCAATCGCACAGCACAGCCCCTGATGCTCGCAGCACCTAATCCAAGCCCCGAACTAGAATTCTGGTGCGGCCATTTGATCCGCGTCGCCTCAAAACCCCGCATTTGATTATTGGTTCGCGCAAAACGAACAACAAACGAGCGAGTTACACCAACTTTTACCTCGTCTTCCCGCCCATCACCTTCTTCGACTTCTCGTCGCACCTCCTGTCTCTCTTACCTCCTATCCTACACCTCTAACACCGAAACTAACCTCGTGATTGCACTCGCCCGTGCCTAAAACATTGGAACACCCTTTTCCCCTCCCCCGTTTTCACCAAGGAACGGCAAGGTCGACATCTTCCTCCCGCACTCTATTTCCCCATAGCCATCTCCACTATAACTTTGCGCATGGCCTTTCGTCCCTACCTCTCATTCTACTGTTTTAATACTAAAACTAACTTCGCCATAGCTCCCGCCTTCCACCTCTCTGTGCTCTCGATTCCGTTGTCAATCACGAGTGTTACTCTTTTATTGTTGCGCCCTAACTAGCTCCTCGCCATCTCCGGTGGCGACATACCCGACCCGGAAACCCAGTCAGGTTTGTCTCTTCTCCCCGTTTTCTACGCCCTGCGCCCCTCAGGTCTCGACTCTTTGTCGTTCGTTCGTCCCCGACCCTCCTGCTACGCCACAGTGCGCTAAGCTGACGCAAAGATTAGAGCGACGACCGGGACCGAAATTCTCAAAGAGGTAAGTCACCACTTACCCCGCTAGCGCCGGTGTTCCTCTCTAATGCTGCCCGTCGCTGCGCAGCCCGATAGGGCGAGGAGGCGGCCCCCAACAGTCCCAGCTAAATCCTACGACGAAGGTTCGAAGGGAAGTGCCCGCTGGCCGGTAAGTCTTCCGCTTCTACTCCCAAGCTTGACGAGTGATTCTGCATGTCAGTTTTCGATGGCCCCTCCTCCAACGCTTGTCGACTGTGTGTGCTAGCGCTTTGGGCCCTTGTCCGAATTCCATCTGACCCGCCCTGCTCAGGCACGGCTGGCCATCTTTCGGGTTCCCATCAGTCAAAATCACGCAGACGGCAGTCACAAAGTCGTGGGTGAGGGCCCTGATTCAGATCATCTCAGTAGTAGTGGCTAATATTCAAGTGTGAACTTTGACACTGAAGTGAGAAGGGGTTTTCACGTGACTAGCCGCGCAGCGCGGACCCTCGACTTGGCGCCTCCCCCCTCGCCCCGCGCTCAAGGCACAACCCACCTGCTAACGATACCTTGTGAGCATGCTCACACTCAAACTTCTTACTGCAGATGGCGGGACCAAGTGGTCCGCCCCTCAGTTGACCCCCGCCTCTATCATAAGTCAGATTATCACCGACTGACTTGCACGTCAGTCCATATTATTTATCTTTTAAGCAGCTCCCCACGTGTTTAGGATTTTGGCAAAGCCCCTTTATTCATCCAGCTAGACAAATCACTATGATAAAAATAATAATCACGAGTACACACAACAAAAGCCACAAGATGAAGGAGTTATCCGCACTACCTTGACACCGCGGGCGACAAAACCATGGGGGATAGCCTCGCAGGGCCCTCGACCTCTTCGGTCGCCTCACGCTACTCTGATATCCCCGCGTCGTCTCTACTCGGGCTCGATCCCTAAATTTCTCATATGACAATCGGACACCGTAACCATTAGTACTAAGCCCAAGGCTGGGTCTAGTACTGATTGACGCCTAAGTAAATAGATACTACGTGACGTGCAGCTTCACCGAAACATTTTCAAACCCGTATTGCCGTTTACGTCGTTCTCCATACGTACGCTCATGTCGCAGGCAATCGCATCAATCAAACGAGACATAATCTTTTTAATCCTTGTTTGATCATAAATAAAAGATCTGGCCGGCAACTAATGCCGAATTTCATTATTATCAAGGGAAAACAAATCACGCGCGCCTTAAGTTTGTGCGCCCACACACTTTCTACTCTACTCAACCACCCAGTCTGACGTAAATCGCAGACGTAGCCGCGCCTCGTGCGGTATACCTAACGTTAGACCAAACTTATCAGATTCCTTTGTCGCGTGCAAAAACCAGGGCGGATACCCTTGTAAGGGTATTCGCACCGACAACACTTCCCTCTTGCAACATCTAGCAATCCACACGCCAATAGTCCGGCGGCAGCATCTCCCCTCAAAATGACGTTACCTTATCATCCATGCGGCTTCAATGCATTATTGTCGTGCTGCACGTCCGCTTGCCTTGTTATCCATGCAGTTGTTTTTGACGTTGTGCAGTCTTGTTGCCCTAACAACGTTACCTTCTGTTTTGCTGGGTTGTTGCCCCCTGCTTTGTCCCGATTGTGGCCAATGTGCTTCCAACAATGGTCAAAGGGTTCATGACCCAAACCATCGATACAGGGATTTTGAAAATTGTCAAGGGTTCAGCCTCTCAATGAGTTGGTGCAACGCCGACAAAATAATCTATCATATGCTTTATTTTTTTTAGTATTTGTTTTATGTAATACTAGCATTTTTTTGGTCTGCTGATTTTGACTTTTGTTGTGTCTCTCAGACGTGCTAGTTTAAACACTTGTAATGAGCCCAGTCTCGTCAAGCAATCATGTCATCAGATAACAATATTGTGCAATATCGTGAGATAATGATTTGAGCAAGTCATGTGCCATCAATTCGAAGTCATTGAAGTACATGATTTCTTATTATTATGCGTAAAATATCGAAGTCAAGAGTATTCAAACTAGAAAAGAGGGGGGGAAGGAAAGACAGATGGAGGGAGAAGAATGTTGCAGCAACCAAGTCTCTCTTCTCCTCCAGGTTCCTCACTTCTGCCATGTCAACAATCTGCGCACAGTATGACATGTGGATGATGTAAATGCAGTTTCTCGCAGATAAGCGATCCTCCAACAACAAGCAAAATCATCAGCAGTATCACGTAAGATGAGATAAGGTACACGCACAGGACATCACAGCTTGCCTACACTCTCTCTCTCTCCTCACTACCTCGTCGTCGTCTATGGTCCCAACAATGGCTGCCTTCTCTCTCCTCTCCTACTACAGTATCCGGTTGGCGTCCACTAAGCAACGTGGCAATAGCGTCCTCCACCCAAGTCTCACGTACAGCGTGGTAGCCGCAAGCATCTCGCAAGATTGAATGACCAAGTAGTGGCGAGGTCAACTCTGTATAGTGTTGACTTGCTCTGTATAACGTTGACTCGCCCTGTCCACTGTCAGGTTATATCCATGTGAGGGTCCGACCTCTTCCCAACGTCGACAGCTAAGATTCAATTTCTCTTGGTTTCAGTTTGGACCCCTTGAGGCCAAAATATTCCAGCACCAGCAGATCATCGGTTCATCATTCCAGATCAACGACCAGAAAATCTCATGCGTTGACTTTGACTTCTCGTATCTGGCTTAGGTCCACGAGTTCACTCTTGACATTTTGGTCAATTGTCGGTCTCGACCTTTTTCTAAGGCTTGTCTTAGGGTGTGTGAGTGTGTAGACGTGGTTATTTGCCCATCAGGGTGTCAATTTGTGCGCAGAGTACAACATTTCATCCTGCCTCATTTAGAGTTTTATCGCAGAAATTCTCAGTTCAGGCATTATCTGTTTGCAGACTTCTCTCATATGCAGAAATGATATCAGAAGCAGTGGGTAAGCGTTCTCTTTTGTTAAACCAACGAGCTTATGTCTAAGGTTGGTTAGACAATTTTACCTTGTATTATTTTTGCGGTCTTCCTCTGACTCCCCTCAATCCATTAGAGAAAAACCAATGCTGAACTATCTTCTCTACTTGGTACCCACCTTCCATTGAAGGAGCAATTGAGGATGGTCTGTTGGAAAATTCCTGTCTGTCAACTTAGAAGACAGGAAAACTGGGTATGTCTTTACATGAGGAGGAATGTCCATTCGGTAGGATGGTCCACTGACGTTTCCTATTACTCTGATAACTTCTCAGAGTACATACTAGACGAGCAACAGTTTTTGCGATACATTTTCCTTAAGTGAGAATTCGTTGGATTCAACCCAAACCATATCTCATTTTTTGAAATGTATACATTTTCTATGATGGTGTGCCTAATCGATCAGTTTTTGTTGGTTTTCCTTTATACTCTTTTTTTGTTTCTGAATGTCTTGCTCATATAGAACTGCAAGTTCTCGGGGTTCTTGCCTCTTGTTAGGGAGTCGATCGATCTAAAGGGTTGCCAACCTTTATGCAGTGCATTAGGTGTGCGCCATATAGAAGTGTGTACAATGTTATTATATGCACTTGCAATCTTGGGTAGGTTTTTATCCGAGTCAATCTGATCAGGGCGCACATACATGCGTAGGAGTTGTTGTCACAACTTGTTCATTTGTTTAATTTGGTCATTAATCTCAGGATCATGTCTTCTTAACGACATAGTCAATCTGGTGTTGTAAGCTTCCATCAGTTTTTGCCTAGATTCTTCGGTGAATCTCACACAACAGAAAAATTCCTATAAGAAATGAATGTTCAAAAAACATTCAGTAAGAAAAAAAATCCTTAATATTTATAAATTACAATTAAAATATTCGTCCAATTGTAAAACTTTCAGTTTTATTTGGCAAGTTTCAGTTTAAATATGATTTTTCCCTTCCAACTATATCTATTTGTTCAAGATGGAATGGAAGTCTGGACGAGTTTATGAAAATTTTTAATTCCACTTTCATTGTATTATAACAAATATCTTCTAATTTTGATTGGACTAACCTATTTCTCACTGAAAATCCTTACTTAGAATGACAGTCAATTAAAATATTTCATGAACTCATCCAGACTTTTATTCCATCTCTAGCATGCAGTTCAAATAAGAAGCGATACCCTATTCTTGGAAGAAAATTTTTGAAGTAAGACAAAAAAAAATTAAAATTGGAATGACATTTTTCAACATGGAATGAAAATTTAGAATTTACATTGTAATTTTATTATAGAAATGATTATTTAATTCCGGGATTTTTTTTTGTTGCATCTATGTCAAATACAATGGTTCTGGGAAACCCATACTCAGAAACTTATCGTATCGGAAACTTCTAAATAAGAAGTTATATTGGTGCTTCGGCCGACAAGGGTACAAACATCTCGTACTTAAAAAATTTGTCCGTGATCACCATGACCGGACTATTCTCATTTTGACTTTTTATTAGACTTGTGAAGTCGATGAAAATGAACTTACCTGGAGTTTTAGGAATCGATAGTGGTCTTAGTTGTCCCAAGGGACTTTCGTAGGATGACTTGTTGCTCTGGCACACAATGCATGCTTTTACATACGTTAGTGTGTTATTTTTCATTCCTTTTCAAACAAAGTGTTATCGGACATTGACAAAGTTTAACCTTTTTTTAAACTCAAAGTCTCTCTCTATGTCATGACACTCACCAAAAATTAGGTTTTTTGTAGGTTCTTCATGGGGAATACATATTTTTTCTTATTTTCTATCAATAAAAAAAACATTCCGTCTGTCATTCGGTAATCAAAGAAATGCTTATGATTGGATTTCATACTATATATAATAGGTTGTCCGATCTAATCAGTGACATCATATTGTTTTCTAATCTTATCCATCAGGTCGTTTTCAATATCTAAGCAGGTCACAATTGTTCCAAATAAATAATTGAATTTTTTTTTGTGAGAGAGCATAAGTTACAACATTGTACTTACCCTTCATGCTTTTCAACTCAAAATTATAAATGTCAATGATAACCGACAATCTGGCATTGCCAAGCTTGTTGGTAAGAGGAGGTTGCATCTTGAGTCACTTCAGACTATGTTGCACCTAACGCCACGGATCTTGTGGCGGCCGAGGAGGCCGGCCTCGGACCCACGACCGAGGTCGCGAGACCGAGTTTCCGCACGACCGTGTTACGACGAGACGGGGGCGCGCGCGGGAAAACGGCGCGCGCGCGCGGCTTGTGCACGTCGGCCTCTAATGATCTGCACAGAAAAAAAATAAAAAATTTTAAAAATTTTGGGGGGGGGGTTTGCTAAGTAGCAAAAATAATTATATATATATATATATTCATTGATTAATTGTTTTTTAATTGATTGATTCATTGATTGATTGATTGATTGGTTGGTTGATTGATTAATTGGCACAAACACACACACACACACACGCACACACACACACACACACACACACACACACACACACACACACACACACACACAAACACACACACACACACACACANACACACACACACACACACACACACACACAATCAATCAATCAATCAATCAATCAATCAATCAAATCAATGAATCAATCAATCAACCAAACCAATTAAGATCCTATCGAATCGATAGGCTCTTGATTGGTTTGATTGATTGATTGATTGATTGATTGACTGACTCTCTCTCTATCTCTCTCTTTCTCTCTCTCTCTCGCACATACACACACACACACACACACATACACACACACAGAACAGGACACACACACACATATACCAACCCCAGCCTGACCCCTTTTTTTTGTTGAATTGTTTTAAATTTTTGCATCTTCATTTTTTTTTAACACCTAATTTCCCTACAGAAAAACGAAAATCATTTAAAAAAAAAATACAGCACAACTCAGGGACCATATCCCTCATGATAAAAAAATGTCAAAAAAAATTCCTGCTTTTTTTTTTTATCTTTGTTTAATATTTTGTTTAAATCGAATTGCGGTTTTCATTTAATTTTTTTTTAAAACGAAGTCGGATTCCAAAATAAAAAACATAGGATTGTAGGGTTTTCCAAACCTCAGACCCCTATATTTGTTTTGTTTTTTTTTTTACGTATTTTTAGGGGTAAAAAAATATATATTAAAAAAATAGGCCGCGGACTGGGCCTTATTGGCCGCAGCGGCCGAATTGCCCGCGGCCTAGGCTGCGGGTGTCACGTGAACTTCAGAGTCTCGTGGTCTGAGTAAACTTTGAAGTGTCTACCTATGATTCTAGGAGGTAGTGCTTCCAGGTCAATAGGGCTTGCAACAATGCGAATAATTCTCTCTCGTAGGTTGAGTTTGTTACTTTGTTCGAAAGGAGTTGGCAAGACCAACAGAAAAAAAGTCGGCAAGATGGGCGGGTTTTTAATTTTCCATAATCGTCGATAAACGGAGAGAATGATTTCATGTGGTTATAAACAGCTTACAATGAGATTGTAATGATTGGGGGAAATTTTTAAATGTTTATTAACACATTCCAATTGGTTTCAACAGGTTTCAACTTTCAACCAATTTTAACACGATTTCAACTAGTCTCAACCTGCGTAGCAAGGCGAACGTGTTCGCGCCCTTTCATGTTCGCGCGAACGTGTTTGCGCGTTCGCGCGAACAGCTCGCGAACATGTTCGGGCGAACACAATTTGTTTCGTAATTTTTTTAAAAAAAAGAAGTTATTACTTTTTTCGGTTTTTTAATTTTTACTCATGATTGGCTACGAATTTGAACATGACTCCAAGGCAAAAGTTGCTTGTATGGTTATTTTACATAACATACATTGTTTTCAGATTTTTCTGAGAACGTTTTTTTTTTTTTTTTTAATAAATTTTATGTTCGCGTTCGGAGGGTTTTGGGCGCTTGTTCGCGTTCGGGCGAACATGTTCGCGTTCGCCTCCGAACGCAAACACAGTGCTACGTAGGTCTCAACTTTCATCATGTTGTAAACTTGTGAGTTAAAAAAATAAAAATAAAAAAAGTTTTACATCAAAACCATATTTCTATGTACTGGTTATACCCCTATATACAACATTTCCTGTCCCAGCCTCCCTACCCTCTCTCTGCCCCTTTTCTCATGTTGAGTCGAGCAATATTGGCCTGGTCAGTAGGTGCCTACGGTTTGTGCTTAGACACATTGATTCTGTAAATAAATGTAGGCACCTACCGACCTATGTATCACTTTCTCCTCCTCCATCCTCCTTCCTCACTACCCCTTTCCGCATGCTGAGAGAGAGTTATATTGGACGGGTCCATAGGTTTATACACTTTGTGCTGAAACATATTGATTCCAACAATATGTGTAGGCACTTACTTACCTCATTACTTTTAACCATTTATTGGGCGTAACTCTATATTTATGATTTTGATTGAGGCGTGTTACTTATAAAGGCGAAAAATATTTGGGTCTATAAGTTAAAAGGATGTTGAGCAGGATATCGCCTACTACCTCTTGTCGTCCACGTTTTGTGAACATTGACCCTTCCAACCCTTGGTCCGCCCCCCGTTGCCTCCGCAACCTCACTCTCACGATCACATAGAGTTCAGATGCATTGGATTGGTTAGCAGTCACTGCTCAATGCGGCTGGGGGGGAGCAACGAGCTATCTCTAGGCAGCAGGCGTCAAGCTTGCCCAGTAAAGTACATGAG
>BFEA01000107.1:1741094-1751989 GCA_003427395.1 Chara braunii | reverse complement strand
GCTGCGTCCATTCATGGATTCATTCCTGCGGATGCCATGCGGAAGCGCTACCTAGCAGCTTGTGCGAGGAGGTCTGCAGAGTGCCCGAAGACGAAGTGGGCAGAGGAGGGGAGTGCAGCGATAGGTAGTGGCAGCTAGCCCTGCCATAGCTGTAGCCTAGCATGTATGTGTGTGAAGTGTGATACTGAGTGTTGCGTGTGGGACATCCAGGGTGATCCAGAGTGCGAGCAGTGAGTTGTGTGGGCGCTCAGTCGCCATAGCCAGTTTGAAGAGAACTCTTATGTGGATACGATATCTTGAGTACTGTGTGGGCGCCTGTCGCCAATTTGCTGTTTCGCTGTTTGCATACATGACAAGTTGAATAATCAGAAGTGTGATTTCAAAAGGTACTAAAAACACTTAAATTCAGAACACTATGCTACAAAGAGAGGGAAGACCATACATAAAGACCTCTCATTAACTTATTTCAAGTTATTTGGTAAGATTTGTCTATTTATTTCACACTGTAATTCATAATTACTAAGAAATGATTTCACATAATTTCAATTTATTGGTCAATTTAATTGTTTATATGTCTGTGTGTGTGTGTGTGTGTGTGTGTGTGTGTGTGTGTGTGTGTGTGTGTGTGTGTGTAATACTTGTCTAATATACATGTGTAATACTTGTTGTAGCAACTTATTCATTTGTTCACTCTAACCGTTTGTCTCTGCGTGCCTAGTACCTTACGACATTGTTAGCTTTGAGCCTTTGACCTCTGGACTTCCATCAGTTGTTGCCAGTGTACTCCTGCGCATCTCGTATCCCTGTCTCTCATTATAGTTTGTGGATGGCCATAGTCCTTCACCCAATGGTTGAAACCCTCTCGAATAAGTAAGATTGTTCTAGCTCCAGGTGGCAGCGGAGTAGAAACTGTGAAGTAAGACTGTTCTAGCTCCAGGTGGCAGCGGAATAGAAACTGCAAATTGACTAAACCTATCCATGACTACCATAACCTGGCTGTTCCGGTTCTTGCTCTTGACTTTCATGTTCATGAAGAGACTGAATATCAGGGGGCTAATGGAATAGGCAACAGTCCCAATGGTCCCAACGGGCCAACGGGGGCTGCATGATGCTCTTCTTCTGTTGGTCGACTTTGCAGCCCTGGATATCCTGTACACAGTCATGCTTCAGGCTGATCCCTGTGTATGACCATAGGAGGTTAGCATAAAGTCTTCCTGAGACTTCCTCCAACGGAAATGACATTTGGAGTCGTGGCACTCTCCCAAAATCAGACTGATGGGATCAGAACCCCCATGCTGTAGTGGCTGAATTTCGACGGTCGTGGGTTCGGCCAATAGGCCAAGGTGTGGCCTTGGGGTGTTTTGATAGGCCCACACACGGCGCATAAACCATTTCTATGGAATCCTGCAATAATTGTTCACCTCAGATTTGGGCTCAGCCCTGTCGGTTACGACAGTGTACTTTCACTTGGTAGGTACGAGGACTAGGCCAGCGAGCGGCGAAGGAGTGACGGATTGTGATGGACAAAATTGAGGCGTTGAGGGTCTTGTGGGGCTATACTCGTTAGGCTCGAAGGGTGTTACAGAGAGTGGATCATATGAGTAATACTAGAAAGGGCCACCCGCCCGCACTGGTAAGTACTCTGGGTCCCGAAGCAGGCCTGGTTAATAAGATTCAAGGGGGACCCGCCCGGTCCAGAATCTTAGGCCCGAGTCCGGGCAGTTGACTGTATACAGACTGGTTTCTTGATAACAGGAAGTGAACCTGGATCCAAGGAACTGACCTCCACCTGGAGACTGTAACAGAACTACATCAGAGGACAGCGCCAAAGTGAAGACACATGTGGTACAGATGGGACAAACCACGACAGAACGGACTTGACCTCGGATCAGATGAAACATTACACCCAAGACATATCGACAGAGTGGGATCACTGATATGATTCCTGTTTTTCGGCAGCATCTGCAGGTGACGCGCTTTGATGAAGTCATTTTATTTTAATTTATAATTAAATTAGTCAGTTTTCTAATTTTTTTTGTTTGTTTTTAATTTGACACGTTTTTTTGCTCAACACTCTCGGCGACAGCCGAGGAGTGAAGATTGATCAGTACATATTTTGGAGGATGGACGTCCTTATGGCAGACTGAGTAGCGTTGAGGAGGAGGTCTGTGGCATGGGTGACCAAGCCTTGTTTACGATGTGGTTACACTGCGATATTAAACCTCTGACTACATTGTATTTTCGAGTTTATCTCTCATTTGATCCTAGTGAACGACCATGCAGTAGTGCTTGGTATCGCTCATCTAGGCACCGTTTGTCATCTATACGAGTTACACACTCACTTACGAGTGACCACGTGTAATGCGTCTGACACACGCATACTCGGGTTTTTTCATTATACTTCCTACTCAATTTATTTTAATTAATGTGTCATATTTTATTATACTCTCATCATCACAATCGACATCTCTAATCAAGGGATTGTATGATTACTGCGAGTGCAGAGCATGGCGTCGATTACCTCACAAGGTACTTTCATCTGATTCCGAACCAGGACAAGCCAATTAACGCGGAAGATAGAGAAGATTGGTGGAAGCGCAACTCTTCGAAGATGGAGCATCATCGGCATACGGAAGATCGAAGACTAGAGGAGAAGGGCTACTTTGCTACGGGATCAAGGAGGCAAAGGATAGTGGACATTGCGCGCTGCTGATATACTCCGCATCAACGTATGGTTGCTAGAGGCGGAGGTGGTGGTCGAGGATGGGGCAGAGGAAGGTGGTCTGGCTGCAGAAGATTCTGGATGGAATATCAAGCCACCCCACCGGCCATGATAGGCGCGCCAGCGCTGTCGACCAATGTCTCTCCAGCTATTCCGCCACGTGCACCACCAGTAAGCTATCCAGTTTATCCACCGTACGGATGGGTTCCACCACCTATCCAGCCTCCGTCGGCGAACTGGAACTACGGGCAGCAGTATTCTGCCCCACCGTCACAAAGGCGAGATCCAGCCGTGAATGCATTCCCGGCGCCAGGCAATCGGGTCTGGTTCACTCGAGAACATCTTGAGTTGATTGAGTGATGGAAGCATCGTGAGATGGAGGAATCCCATAAGAAGTCGGAGGCAGGAGCTGAAAGCAGCAAAGCCGAGAGTAGCAAGAACGCAGCCAAGAAGAAGAGTACCAAAAATGGCGAGGAGGGGTTGAAGGCCTGGCTAGCGAGCAATTTTGGACCTGCACTGAAACAGATCTCGGATAAGCTTGACTCCGTTGATAAGAAGACTATGGTCACGGATATGGAGTGTGACCGAATGATCAAGATGAAGCTGGAATACAGAAGAAGAAGGGAGGTAGCAACGAAAAAAGGAAACGAGCGATTGGGTTGAGTTCTCCTGCCGCACTACGATCTAGATCTAGATCTAGGAGCAGGGGTGTGAAGATGCGACAACCGAGCATTCTACGTTCTTCCGATGACGACGGGAAGGGGAAAGTGTAACGAGCGCAAGGCTGAGGGAGACAGGGAGAGCCGAGGGAGAGGGGAGAGAGAGGGAGAGAGTGAGAGCACACACACACACTCACTCACTCGACACGACTGACGGTCAGACGCAAACATAGTGGCAAGGACACAAAGTCGAAGTCTTGGATTCCGAATGTCGAAAACAGGAGCAAGTCCCACTGAGTACGAGTACAGCAGCTGAAACTGGTACGAGACTGGTTGCCCGTACTGTACGGGGAACCGGTATAAGTGTCGGTGACACGTACGGTACCAGGGGCATCTCTGCAAAAGCCCCGAGGGCAGAACTAAGAAATGCAGTATTTGAAAGTGACGCCCAAATTGTAGCATGGCGCCAGTTGTCCAAAATCTGACGGTACCAAAGGAGGGGTTTGAAAAAAGGGTGCCAGGCCAAAAACGGGATGTAGCAAAAAGTGCCAAAAACAGCAACAAAATAGACCAGGGGTCGAGCCCTGGCGGAGTCCGTAACACTATCCCCTCTCTCTGAAAGGCAACATCCCGGCTGCCAAAAACCTAAGGAGACAAAAAGGAACTGTGAAGGACGGAACGGGGCCGATCACTGGTCGGAAAAGGAGAAGGGGAGTGATGCAAGTCACAGGGTATTCTGTCAGATGTTCTGCATAGGTGAAGGTATGATGTAACTGGGTAGGTCTACAGGGGAAGCTAATAAATTTTCAGGGAACAGGGGATTTCTATCGATGTTCTACTGGGTAAAGGGAAACAATGTTCAAGAAAACAGGGAATTTCTATTGATGTTCTAGTGGGTAAGGGGAACAATGGTCAGGGAAACAGGGAATTTCTATTGACGTTCTAGTGAGTAAGGGAAACAATGGTTAGGGGAACAGGGAGTTTCTAATGATGTTCTACAGGGTTGTCAGGAAAAATGAAATTGTTTGTTCAGGATGCAGGGGCTGGTATGTCCGAAGGAGTGGGAAGCAAAATCTCATGTAGGAACAAAGTGTCCAAGTGTCTTGAAAGGGGATTTACAACGGTCTTGATCAAGGTCTTGGAGTAGGTGGTAGAAGCGGTCCTCAGCGCCTGCGAAGGGTAGAAGTCCAAGAAGCGTAGCAGTAGTTCAAATGTCCAAAGTCCAAGTGTTAGGGTGCGTCCGGTACACGAACTGCAATGAGGTCTGATCTGGAAGCAAGGAAGTCACGGACTGATGCAAAGATCCATGTCACAAGTTGCTGCTCCAGTAAGTCTGCACGTCGGGATGCCGGCCGATGAAACAGCATGGTGGTCAAACCAGCTGCATAATCTCCATGATCAGTGAGGCAACAGGCCATCGTCCTCGTGCGTTTGCCATTAGATCCTTTATCGTCGGTGTCACGCAAGTCTACAAGCATTGGACAAGAGAGACAAGGTAGTGGAGAGGAGAAATTGGACAAGGCTAGGCGAGGGCAAGGGCAGATCAGACATCAGGAATCAGGGTCGAGGGGAGGGTGGGTTGGGTTCAAGCGTGTGTGTAGAGCAGGTTTGCGAGGTTGTAGCAGGGTTTTAAGCAAGAGTTTAGGGTTTATGTCGGGGTATAGTTAGGATACAGGGTAGGCACGCTCATAGGCATGAAAAAGTTTCATGGCATTCTTGAGATTATCAAGGGGTTCCCATGTTGATTCTTCATCAGGGTATCCGGTCCATTTTACTTTGTATTCGGTGATTGGTTCCGGGTGATTTGATACTTGAGTTGTTCTTCGTCCTATTATTGATTCGACTATGAATTCTGGGTCTGTTGGAAGCATGATTGGTGGAGGTCTAGGATAAGGGCGGTCAGCGAACTGGGGTGGGGATTCGTGGTATTCCTTGAGGTATTCTACGTGGAAGACTGGGTGGACGCGGCGCATGTCAGGTGGAAGTTGAAGTTTGTAATTCATGGGAGAGGTTTGTTTAATGATGGGGAAGGGACCGAGCCACTTGTTCAAGAGTTTCTTGGACAAGCCTTGTTCGGGTTCAAAGCGTTTGGCAGAAAGCCATACTTTATCCCCTACTTTGAATGACACGTCACATCTGTATTTGTTAGTCTTGTTGGCTTGTTGTTCTTATGTTCTTTCAAGGGCTTCGGTTGCTTCTCTGAGGAGTCTGTTCATTGTTGCTACCCATTCATTGAGAGAGGGGCGAGGGGTGGAGGGGCTGAGCTGCGAGGGAAGCAAGAAATCAGAGGGCAAGCGGGGATGGTAGCCAAGGTCGAGGTAGAAAGGGGAAATGTCAGTGAAGGGGCAGACAACGTTGTTGTAGGCAATCTCGGCGGCTGTGAGCAGTTGATCCCAGTCCTGTTGGTGTGGATAACAATACTTCCAAAGAATTCTTTGGAGAGTGTCGTTCATCTTCTTGGTTTGGCCATCGGTCAAGGGGTGGAATGCAATGCTATACTTGAGCATGGTTCCATAGGCTTGGTAGAGGTGTTTCCAGAACTGTGATAGGAAGAGGGGATCAAGTCACTGATGATGTTCTTAGGGAGACCGTGGTGGAGAGTGACATGATCGAAGAAGAGTATGACAATGTCTTTGGCATTGTGCGAGGTGGTACAAGGAATGAAGCGGGCGCGTTTGGCTATGAAACACCCGCGGACGGCTCGGAGGGCGGACGTGATCACGGTCACCGCGGCTCCGGTCGCGGTTGGGTGCGACCGCGACTTTCAGGATTTTTTTATGACCTTAAAAAATTAAAAAAAAAAAAGACAAAAACTATGGGGTTGTAGATCTTTTCGAGATCTAAATTGCGTAATTTTTATTTTATTTTTTGACTTCGGCTTCGAATTTTAAAAATTCAAAAGCTAATTTTGCTAAGGCAAAAGCTGTTTGTTTTCTTTTTCCAAAAAAAAAAACATGAAACGTATGTGATTTTTTATTTTAAATTCAGTAACGTTTTTCGATATGACCACAAGGCAAAAGTTGTTCATAACATTTTCTTTTTCAAAATTTTTTGACTTCCTTTTTTTTTTTTTTTTTTTTTTCCATAGCCGCGGACCGCGGACACGTCCGCGGGGTCGCGGCCTAGGCCGCGGCTGCGGACTTGTCCGCGGATGGCCGCCGCCGAGGGGGATTCGTAGGCGTTTGGTCAGACGACAAACAATAACGTAGATGCAATCATGCCTACGGTCGGTCTTGGGGAGACCGCACACGAAGTCCATGGAGATGGACTGCCACCGGTGGGTAGGGATGGACAATGATTGGAGCTTGTCGGGCTTGGCCCGGTTCGAGGGATTAATGGCCTGACAGGTGGGGCACGAGCTGATGTATGCTTTGACGTCGACGAGTAGAGAAGGCCAATGGAAGTAGCGAGAGACGGGTTCGAAGGTTTTCTGGAAACCGAGGTGGCCAGCGGTCTTGGCGTCGTGGTGCTCGACCAAGAGCTGGGTACGAAGACCACGTGCGTCAGGGATGCAGAGTCGGCGAGTGCCCTTGGTGTCAATGTAGAGTAGATTGTCATGGAGAGAGTAGTCGGGGACCGAGTCAAGGTTGCGGAGTTGGTAGTAAATGGAAGCGAAGTCTGGGCAAGAGAGGTAACCTTGGGTGTAGCGGCGATGTAACGAGGGAAGAAGTTGAATGTGGGTCATGGCGGCGTAAACTTTCTCAGGGGACTTGTGGTCGGGGCGGCGGGAGAGGGCATCAGCAACGCAGTTGCTTTTGCCGGGGGTGTGGCAAATGGTGAATGTGAACTGGGCAAGGAAGTCTAGCCATCGGGCTTGGCGGGGGGTGATGTCTTTCTTGGTAAGGATGGAGGAGACGACTGTGTTGTTAGTGCGGATGGTGAAGTATTGCCCGTTAAGGTACCGGTGCCAGACTCTGAGGGCGTAGACCACGACTAGGAGTTCCTTCTCGTTGGAGGGGTAATTCATCTCCGCGGGAAGGAGTTCCTTGCTAGCGAAGGCAATGGGGTGTTCACCGGGTGGGGACTTTGAGTGAGTAGGGGAATCTTTGATAGAGGGGATCTCGGTGGGGTCAGGATTGAAATGCTGGGAGAGGACAGCCCCAATGACGAAGTCTGAGGCATCAGTGGTGACGAAGAAATGGCGAGTGGGGTCAGCGATCTTGAGGACGGGGGCGGTGGTGATGAGTTGCTTGAGTTTGTCGAAAGCGGCTTGGCGGCGTTCAATCCATGTGAAGGACTCGGTAGCATGGGTGAGTTCATGGAGAGGGTAGGAGACGTCAGAGAAGTTTTGAATGAAGGGGCGGTAATAGTTGGCGAGTCCAATGAATGAGTGAAGTTGGGTCAAGGTGGAGGACGGTGGGAACTCGACGAGGGCGGAGACCTTTTTGGGGTCCATGCGGATGCCGTCGACCGAGACAATGTGACCAAGGTATTCTACGCTAGGGGCAGCAAATGTACACTTGTTGAGCTTGGCGTAGAACTTTTGTTATCGAAGGATGGAGAGAACTTTGCGAAGGTGTTCGAGGTGGGATTTGAAGGTGGGGCTAAAGACGAGGATATCATCAAGGTAGATCACGACACAGACTTCGAGGAGGTCGCGAAAGATGTGATTCATGGTAGATTGAAATGTGGCGGGGGCATTGGTGAGTCCGAAGGGCATCACGAGGAACTTGTAGTGCTCGAAGCGAGAGCGAAAAACGGTCTTGTGGGTGTCCTCCTCGCGGATCTTATGGAAACCACTGCGGAGATCAATCTTGGTGAAATACTTGGTTCCATAGAGGCGATAATGAAACTCGGATATGCAAGGGAGTGAGTACTTGTTCTTGATCGTGATCCGGTTCAGGGCACGGTCGTCTGTGCACATGCGGAGTTCCGAGGTGTCGTTCTTCTTAACAAAGAGACACCTGGTTCCGAAAGGGGAGGAGCTAGGCTTAATGAATCCTTTCTCAAGGAGTTCATTAAGTTGTCGCTTCATCTCTTCAACATCGGGGACAGAGAGCTGGTACAGGGGGCGACAAGGAGGAGAGTAGCCGGGCTCGAGATCAATGGTGTGGGATACACCGCGATCGGGAGGTAGACCGGCGGGCATGGACTCGGGGAAGGCATCTTTGAATTCGGAGAGGAGGGCAGTGATGTGGGGATCAGAAGGAGGATCTTGGTCGGGTTTGTCCGTTGGAAGCAAGTTCCCAGGACGCTCGTGGTCGATGACAAGGCAATAGTAAGCGGAGTCAGGGTGTTCACGGGACATGTGGAGGAATTGATGTGGCGAAACGGGGGGTGGGGTGAAAGGGGGAAGAAGGTAGGGGATGTCAACGAGAGAGTCGGGAGGGTTGGTGAGGCGGACGGCGGAGGGGTGGAATGAGTAGGGCATGTAACGGTCAAGCCACGGGGTTCCTAGGACGATGTCGCACATAAGGTGCATGACATCAAAGTAGACCTGATTGCGAAGCGGGCTGACAGTCATGGTGGTCTCATGGACTGTGCAATCGACGACGACTGAGTCCTTATCCCCTAGGCTGATAGTGATCGGGGAGTCATAACCGGTGGAAGATAAGTCGGCTTTGTGGGCACAGGAATTGGTGATGAAGTTGTCGGTGGCGCGAATATCAAGGAGGGCCCGAAACTTCATCGTCGATGCACCGAGGGAAAAGGGAATGAACTTGAGTTGGAACTATGCGGATCCGGCACAAGCAGAGGAGATCATAATGTTGAGGCGGCGTTGCTCGAGGCCTAACCTAATGAGTCGATCGTGTCGGGCTCGTTGCTCAACAAGATCTGTGAAAGTGGTGGCGGATGGGTTAGGGAGGAGGGTGGAAGAACACGTGGCAGTGGAGGGTTCATCCGACGGAATAGGGGACATCGTCGGGAGGGGGGTAGGCGGAGTAGACTGCGACGCCTGGAGATTGTCCAGTGGGATGTGCGTCACTGGAGGAGGGGTTGGCAGACGAATGGTCGATGCCAAATGAGCCATCGGTGGGGAGGACGTCACCGATGGGTCGGCCGATAGACGCGGTGTCAATGCCGGGTCGATGTCCTAGGGACTGTGTTCATGATGAGGAGGGACCCGCGCCTGCCGAGGGCGGTGATGCGGAGGTTGCGGGTCGAGTGAAGGTGGACTAGCGGGTGAATTGTGCGGCGTTAGGGTAGTTGGTTTGTTGGTGCCCCAATTGGCGACAACCGAAGCAACCCCCTTTTCCTTGGAGGTAGGTGCGCTCCTCCGGGGTGAGTTTCTTGAGGCGGGAGGGTGGGSTAGATKAGGGTGGTCGAGAGCTGCGATCTCTGTGTTCCATCCTCATGAATTGGATGACATTGAGTTCCTCGAAAGAGAGGGATGAAGAGTCGAGTGAATCGGAAGATGCGTCGGGGTCCGGTGTAGTGAACTCGTCCGAGAAGGTGGTGGAGGTGGTGTCCTCGGAGGCGATGTTGTGGAAGAAGCGAGGGCGGGGAGGGGCCGATGTAAGTGCGGTCTTGTAGGGGGAGAGGATGCAATCGAGTTGGAGGGTACGAGCGAGGAGGTCGGCGAGGGTCATGGGGGGATTCATGGACCAGGGCGGCCGCTAGGTCTTTGCGGCATACGCGCTTAACGCGGGCGATGAAAGCGAAATTGCTGACGACATCAACGGGGATATGTTGACGAAGCGAGTCGACATATTGCACAAAACGGTCGGTTGGGTCGTTTTGTTAGAGCCGACAGAATTGGTCGGTATAGTCGTCGACCGTTTTCTGTGGGCGAAAGGTGGAGATGATGAGGGTGACCCACTCAAGGAAGGTGTCAGGCCGGAGACCTGAGTGGTGGCAATTAGACATCTCGGTGTACCACCAGCGAGCCGTTTTGTCTAGGAGTCGGCCACCAGCGATGGTGAGCCAGTGGATGACAGGGATGGCGTGGAGGGAGAAGGTTTGTTGGAGTTTGGTGAGGAAGAGGAGAACGTCCTCATGGGGTTGGCCCGAGAAGGTAGGGATCTCGTTGGTGCGGAATGATGGGGGGATTTTGCCTTCTCTGTTTGTAACGGCGGCAAGGGCATTGAAGTCGAGGGTGGGGGTGGGGGAGTCCACCAGGGTAAAGTCATTAGCGGGGTTGGTGGAGATGAGTGCATTTGGAGGAAGTAGAGGAGGAGCGGGGTACACAGCTTGTGGGATAATGTGAGTGTAATTGGGGAGAGCTGAGGTGATAGTGGAAGTGGATAAGAGGGGTTTTGATTGGGGGGGGATGGTTGACGACTGTGTGACGGCGGGGGTTTTCGCTTTCGATGAGAGGGGAGGTGGAGCAGCCACGGTGGAGGTAGTGATGGATGAAGATGGCGGTGATGTTGATGTGGAGGTTGAAGCAGAGACTTGTCCAGAGGAGGGGGTGGTTTGGGGTGTGGAGGACGGGGGTGTGGTCGTGGTGATCTATGTTGCACTGTGGCCGCGGCCTGGTTCGGCCCAGGCCGCGGCCGGGCCGGCCGAGAACTTTCGGCCGATGCCGCCGCGAATCAGGGAGGGGAGTTCGGGGGCGGGGAACGGGTCTCGAG
>BFEA01000107.1:1706913-1711913 GCA_003427395.1 Chara braunii | reverse complement strand
CTATACTTCAAGAGGCTTAATAATCTCTCAACAAAACATACCTGTCATAACAGATGCTCCATACACAATAATCATGGCATGCAATCAGCCGTAGTTTACCAGGCGATGACACTCTTACCATCCCACCTGGTACTCCGAGGCCGCTGTGATTTCAACAACAACATAAAAAAATAGAACTTCCATAATGATCTCGAATTACCTGGGGGCCGTCACCTCTGCATATACATCAAGAATGCCGCCGTTTAGAGAGAGAGAGAGAGAGAGAGAGAGAGAGAGAGAGAGAGAGAGAGAGAGAGAAGGGTTACACGTGCCCTGCTTGAATCTGATCAACAGTTGTGTACTGATGCAAACTGAGCGAGCGGGTGGCTTGACAATTTCCCGATTTCCCCACAGACACTGTCAGACAAGCAGACAGAAAAGCGCACCCACACACAGCCGAAACTAACTACAAAAGAAAAAAACGGGAGCACACACGCACGGCGCACAGAAAGATGCAAAAAAGAGAGAGAGAGAGAGAGAGAGAGAGAGAGAGAGAGAGAGAGAGAGAGAGCATACCAGGTGAAGGGCACGTTGTAAGGTACTCAAAAAGAGTGCGAGACGCCTCCATGAAAGTCAGTAATTGATATTCACAGTTTTGATCATAACTGAGTTGGTCGATGCCGTCTCTCATGATCGCCATTGGACGAGCCAGTGGCACCGTCTCCGACAGATCCATCCTCACTTCGCGCGGAGCACAAATGAAGTCTTGAGTGACGTGTAGCAAGCCGAAGGCTACGCGAGTCTTTGGCCACTATGAAAAGCTGCACACGTCTTTGGCCACTACAAAAAGCTGCGCAAGTCTTTGGCCACTATAACGTTACGAGAGACGTGTCGCAAGCCAACAGTTGCCTTCATTGTCTTAGAGGTGGACCCCACTGCTTTGGGGCAAAGCTTTGGAAGACTATGGGCCTCTCTGCACTACTCTCAACATGCACAAAAGACAAAAATCATGGCGATGTCTCTTTCGATATTCTAGCGGAAGATTCACTCTCGTTTGGCACATTTCGAGAGTAGTGCAGGGAGACCCTATTTGTTAAACCCCACTGCTTTGCAGCAAATCTTTGGAAAACGCTCAGATATGATGTGGGCGAAGTTTACGTATGTGAATTTGGGTTTATATGGCACCTGGGGGTCACACTGCTCACCCGTTTGTTGCCCAAAGCAGAAAGGAAAGGGTCGGGACCTGGCCTTGAGATGCGAAAATACGTTGTGTGCAGTCAGACAGCACAATGCACTTTAAACCACCAGTACTTGGCCCATATATCGGCCGCGGGCCTTAGCGTTAACGCTACGCGAAGTTCGCGCTTCGGGCAACCGGACCTGGAAGGCTGGCGCCTCTAGCCTTTCCGAAAACCAAAATCGAATTGGCGCTTCGGCGGGAAACGGCACGCAGGGCACTTCGAGGCTCGGCTGAAAAAGCTGGGCCAAGTACTGGTGGTTTAATTTTAATTTTTTTTCTTCCAGAAAGCAGTAGAGGAAAAAGAAATACGATTTTGCGGGGACCGCTGGAGGTTCCCGCAACATATGGAAGCCCACTGCTGTCCAGGCCGCTGACATTTACGTGCCCTTTTGTGTGAACACGCAAAATACATGCCTCTTGTGACCCGAAAAACTACATAAAATTTGCTATTTTGTGAAAATACGTGGTAGTGTGAGTGTGCCCTGAGGGGGTAGGGGGGTGACACCTCCCTTGGTTCTGCCATCTCATGTGGAAAGTAGAGCCAGGGATTGGGTGAGAACAGAGACTGTGGATGTGAAATTTCCATATAGGGAAAGTTTTCTCTATCCGGTAATGTGTGAGCCGTAAAGATACCTGTTCGGCGGAATCTTTCCGCCAGGCAGTGGCAGTGGGGTCCACTTCTTAGGGCATACTCACACGGCTACCCCAAATGCCCATTTTGGGAAGGGCCGATTTGAGGTTTTGGGCATGAATCAGGTCACACTGCTGTACCTTTTCAGATGGGACAACGTCGCGGCCGTCTTGAGAAATGGGGATTTGGTACTTGGCTGGTCACACGGCCCCACCCACACATTGTGCAAGAACTTTTGTGAACGAATTTTTGCCAATTTGTTGAAGAAAATGCAAAAAAAAAAAGGGAATTTGCGGTCACCTCCAGAGGTTACCGCAAAATCCCTTGCCCCGCGGCTTCCCAGGCCGCTGACAAATGGGCACTGGAAGAGTACATTTGCCAATTTGGTAGATCCGTGTGACCGGCCTTTTCCCCTTTTTTTGGGAATTTGGGATTATAAGTCCCCGTGTGAGCCGTAAAGCTCCCTGTTTGGCGGAAATATTCCGCCTCAAAAACAAACAAACAAACAAAAAAAACTTCCGCCAGGCAGTGGGGTCCACCTCTTAAAGGTACCTGTTTGTCTTCCTACCGTACCCTGGGGGGGTAGGACCCGTGGCTAGCTGCGCGCAGGCCCACAGCTGGGGGGTGGGAAGGAAGAATTTGATGCGCCATATGATCGACGGAGAAGGATCGGCCCCACGCGTTTTTTACCGAACTGTTACATTCTCTGGGCCCATCCTGTGATGCCGCTAAGGTGCGTGGCAGGCAGAGGACCATTGATCAACGTGACTTTCTCGCATGATGAATAGTTCGATTTGAGGAGTCCGTTGTTTTCTACTTTACTTTGTTTTGGTTTTCGGTAGTAGGCAGGAAAAAAAAAAAAAAAAAAAAANNNTCTCGCTCCACTACTATCTGCTGTACGATTTCAGATAGTAAGTCACCGCTCCACTTACTATCCGAAATCCACCTTCGGAAATCACCGTATGGATGCTAGATGGCGCCCTCCGGATTCACCATACGATCCCGTATCTGTCTCTTATACACATCTAGATGTGTATAAGAGACAGTATTTTTTTTTTTTTGTTGGGGGCCGCGCCACGCTTCGCTGCAGTGCAAGACGAAGGCAACGCTGGAGGGGTCGAGCAGGCAAGCCTACCCCTATGACCCCTCCGTAGCCCTGAAAATTTAATTTAATATCAGGTGGCCCGATGGACCACGGATCAGATATTAAACTCATCAGAACAGATACTACACTTGATCTTAGCCAAAAGGTTTCGGTATCTGCCAGATGTCCTTTCCGGGGCTAGGTCCCACTTGCACGAATTAAGAGATACTGACCGTAGATAGCAAGGATCAACGGCCGAAATCTCTTAATCCGTGGAAGTGGGACCTTGCCGGGGGGGGGGGGGGGGGGGGGGGGGGGGGGGGGGGGGGGGGGCGAGCCGTACCGGCGCCATGCGTTTGCATTTATCACGTTTGAAGCCACGGAGGCCAGAAGTGTCCAGCGTCCAGTATCTGAATTGGCCAGTTTCTCGTTTTTTAGTAGGCCACGGAGGCCGGAATGGCGACGGCCTTGAGATATCATCATGGAGCTGACCGGCCCCGGGCAATTCATTAGTAGGTGCTCTTACTCATAAAGTTCCATCATCTGGATTCGAACTCACTGTACCCACTGAGGGCATACTCGGACTAGGACTTTTTTACTTATTTCTGGACGGAATTGTGGCCAGATGCATACAGGTGTGGCCGAAATTGGGATCTGATGCATATTGGAAAGTGCTGGTGTGAGTGTGCCCTGACTCTTGGGTTTTTTCTTTTTTTTGGGTAGTGGGCACATTTTCGGGTACTATGCTCTGTGTTCGGCACGTGCCACTGTTGCCACTTCTCTTATTCCGGGGGCAAGGTCCCACTTGCACGGATTACGAGATTCTGACCGTTGATCTGTGCTATCTACGGTCAATATCTCTTAATTCGTGTAAGTGGGACCTAGCCCCGGGTGAACGTGATGATTTTTGGTCCTCTCTCCACTACTCTCGAATGTGCACCTTGAGACTGAATCGTCTGTTAGAACATGGAAAAATACGTTTGCCATATTTTTTGTACATGTGGAGAGTAGTGGAGCGACGCCCTTTCGTTTTTAATACTTGCCAGTTGTCGTTATCTGGGCTCTTTTGGAGACGAAAGAGAGAGGCGATTTGTCCCTATCAGACACAGACCACGTCACGCGCGCACACGCCCACAAACAACCATGTCGTCATCTCTCTCTCTCTCTCTCTCTCTCTCTCTCTCTCTCTCACACACACACACACACACACAGTTACACACACACACACACACACACACACACACACACACACAAACACCTCTCTCTCTCTCTCTCTCTCTCACACACACACACACACACACACACACACACAGTTACACACACATAGTTACACACACACACACACACACACACACACACACACACACACACACACACACACAAAGAAGTGAGCTGGTGATCCAGTTTCATATCATAAAAGTAGTAAATTCATAATACTAAAAATTTGAGTGTAATTCTGTAATATCAAAAGTAGTGCTGGAAATGAGGGCGTCGGGGCCATCAATCAATCAGATCCGTGAAGTATGCTGCCGCAAAGGACATTTCGGTTTTTCAATATATGTATATATAGATTTGTTTGTTCTGACTGTCGCAGGTGCATAGAGTCGGAAGGGGTCGGTGCACTACTCTCCACAAGCACGAAAGACAAAAAAAAGATGGTAACGTATCTTTCCATGTTCTAGCGGTGGATTCAGTCCCATTTTGCACATTTGGAGAAAGTGCAGTGAGGCCCTAAGTCGAGCAAGAGCATTGCAGACGGAGCTCCGTCGTTCTTCTCGCAAAAAAGGGGCAACCCGCCCAGACACACACACTGCGAGCCGCATTCTCTCTCTCTCTCTCTCTCTCTCTCTCTCTCTCTCTCTCTCTCTCTCTCTGTATGTCTGTCTGCTAACCACGTTCATACTGTCTTTACACCGAGCATAAGGCACCGCAATAGTGAATGTACACATGCCATATTTCCGGTGAGGTACAGCTAAACGGGGGTGTGTGTATCCGGGCCCGTTGCCTCTCTCACTCTCTCTCTCTCTCTCTCTCTCTCTCTCTCTCTCTCTCTCTCTCTCTCTCTC
>BFEA01000107.1:1695209-1706033 GCA_003427395.1 Chara braunii | reverse complement strand
TTTTTTTTTTTTTTTTTTTTTCCAACGAACATTCTCTTATATTACCAATGAGCTCAAAAGAGGCCGGGGACCTCACAATTCTACCCGGAGTTATCCCGGCAGCATCAGCCGGTTTAGCTTATAACCAAAGCTCTTATCTTGAGAAGCTTGCAGTGGCCTCACAGTTCCACTCTCTGATTTCGTCATGCTCTAGAAGTCCAATCTGCTAAACTGCAACTACGGAAACACTCACCACCTCCCACCCCTATGCAGACTACAGCGTCTGCCCACTGGAACCGAGTGCCCTGGTTCGGAAGAGGGAGAGAGGGGGAGGACTAAGAACAGCATAATATGAGGTTGGAGGAATTGAAGACTATAGGAGATGGGAGGGGGGCGTAACAGGCGAAAATGAGGGGTAAAGGAAAAGGAGGGTGAGAAGTGAGAACGCCTCTATCTAAGACTTGAGCCAAGGTGAGATGACCATCTCTCCTGCAACAGTGACTGCTGCTAACTTATTGTCTCTTGCCCAGGTGACCAAAAACCAGTGCCTTCCTCTAGGAGTTCGCCCTCTTGCTGCACGTCTGGTCCAATCCATCTGAATCATCATGCGTATCCAGGCTTTGATCTTTTGGATCAGGGCCGAGTCGTGCGTCCATTCCTCCTGAAAGAGGATCTTATTTCTGTCCTCCCAAATAACCCATATGATAACCGAACGGATAGCTTGAGCGACGTAGCCCCTTCCCTTGTATTTGAACCAAGTGTCTAGTATTCTTCCGTGTAAAGCCCAGTCTTCGTCCCAGGGCAAAATATTGCCCACGAAGGCGAACCAATGGGTCTCCCACCACTTCCAGATGCGGTATGAGGCCGGGCAGGACCAGAAAAGGTGTTGCAGCGTCTCTTCCTGCCTTCGTCCACAACGTCTACACTTAGTCTCCAAATCCATGCCTTTTTCAAACAACCAAACTGAGCTAGGCACTGAAGAGTGAGAGATCAGCCATAAAAGACTCGAGAGTTTTAAGGATGGCAACGATGGAAGCTGGGCCCACAGAGTTCGGAGATGCCTGTCGGAGATGGGGACAGCGACCGATGACTGTCTGTTGAGTCTGGCAGCCACTTTTGATGGTAGGTCGTTAGAGTTGCAAAGCAGTGTGCGGCCAAGGCAGGTAGAGTACTGTGAGAGGTCTCCTCTTTGTCCTGTAGACAACTCCCAGTATCTGGCTTGGGGATCCATTCTGAGTTCTCTCAGTGGTCTCCCCGCCTGCACGATAACATGTGAGGAGTGATTGGATGCCCTGCTACTGGTTGAAACTCGTATCTGCTGCAAATTGTCAGCATCCTGAAGGGATGTTTCTCCTTGCAGCTGCAGCTCGGCAGAGGTAGTGTGTGTGGAGGCTTGCCATTCCTCTGCCAGCCACGATCCATCTTCTTGTTGTTCGATGATGCGCAACGCCTTGTTGGCATCTGTGCTATCCTGGCGATACCATTCTCCTTCGACCGGTCTTGGTGTCTGCAGGATCTCCGTCCAGTCTTGAGGAATTGCTTCTAGGAGTAGCTGTCTTCTCTCACGGATGAGGTGTAGATTGCCCAATCTCTATTTCAGCTTGTCTATGGAGAGCCAATCATCTTCTGCTTCGTCCCACAAATCCTCCAGCCGCACAATACCCTTCTCGACCCATCTTCTACCGAAGTTCCCGGCTGTAGATGTGGCTGGAAAGGTATCCCCTGCCTCACTTACAATTCCTGGATTATCGAATATGAGCTGCCACAGTACTTCCTCCTGCATCGCCGGTTCCTTTTGGTGGGATGGGACGAGCGCCCACCACGCAGCCCAACATGCTTTGGCCATTGGTGGGTTCAGCTGTCTTCTTGTCATTGAGGGCATAAAGACACAGGCCCAAACATCCTCCCTCCTTGCCACAGATAATTCGTGTTGGAGGATGTATTCTAATATAACCAACCACGCACGACGTTCTGCCTGCGTTACCGCTTTGGCCAACCACTTCGTGAGGAGCTCTATGTTCTGTCTTTTCGGATCGAGGACGCCCAAACCTCCATCTTCCTTGGGGGCAGTGACCTTGGCCCAAGCGCACTTGGAGATAAAGCCCTGACCTTCCTGTGCCGCCGGCTTCCACAAATAGCGAGCTGCTCCCGCTGTGATTTGCTTGAGTGTAGGTTTAGAAATCAAGAATACGGCTGCAGTGAACCACAACTGCGCAAAGACGACCGAGGTGATGAACATGGCTCTCCCCAACAGCGAGAGACCAATGGTCGTGCTGCATTTTTGTAGGCTGGCTTGTGTTCTCGCGAGCAAGGTGGCGTCTTGTTTAGGCCGTGCGTCCTGCAGGGAGACCTGAACTCCCAGGTACCGTTCCGATATGCTGGGGGGGTATCCGCTTCATTCCCCAGTCTTGCCCCGAGAGGTCATATCTGGCGGGAAGAAAATAGACTGACTTCCCACAGTTGACATGTGCTTCCGACAGATTTGCGTATTGGTCCAAGACTTGTTTAGCTTCCTGCATCGACTGAGGGCTGGCCTCCATTACCAGCAGCAGATCGTCCGCGATTGCGCCTGTGAGTACACGGTCGTTTGACCCCAAGTCCAATCCTTGAACGTGCTGTGACGCTCGGAGAGCATTAGGGAAGACTTCCATTTGCACTGCGAACAGCAGAGATGCGAGGGGGCAGCCCTGTCTCAGCGAGCGCGTGAGTGAGAATGATGACGATAAGAAGCCATTAGTGCACACCGTAGCGGTGGATTCATAATATAATTATTTCACCCACCTGCAGTACATTGGGCCGAAGCCCATATGTTCCAAGGTAGCTAAGACAAAGGACCATAGGCCTTTTCCAGGTCCAACATGGCCACTATGACTGGCCTCTGTTCTCTCTGGACTATCTCTAGTGCTCCCACGACCATCAAGATGTTCTCGGCGATGGAGCGTCCCTGCACAAATGCTCCCTGGTCTGTGGACCAAGTCCGGGAGGAGGGGTGCCAACCGTCTGGCTAGCACTTTGGCCGGTATTTTGTACGAGACATTAAGCCTGGAGTTGGGGCGCCAATTGCGAATGTTGCATTTGTCGCCCTTCTTGTAGATGAGTGTTATAACGCCAAGCTTCATGTCTTTTGTTAATTTCCCCCCCTCTCTGATCCGGTTGTAGAGTCTGAGCAGCATGGGCCCTATATGAGGCCAGACTGCTGCATAAAACTCCACATGTAGGCCGTCTGAGCCGTGGCTCTTGCCCCGTGCCATGCTCTTAACAGCCTCCCATAACTCCTCAAGCGTGATTGGCTGGTCCAATCTGACACTTGTTTCCTACGAGAGGACCGCTTGCGTGTGCTGCCACAGATTATGCTCCTCTGTAAGTTCTTGCAGTGTCTGGTCCGATTGGCGGCGCGAGGTAAGGATGTCCTTAAAATAGATAAGTGCATACTCGCCAATAGCCTTGGAATTTTTTGCTGGTGCCACTTCTGAGTGGAAAGGATGATGGAGCTCCCTCATCAAAGCATGAGAGCGTGGTGGACAGAGGCGCTGAAAAGTTTCTTTTGTCATGCGGTCGCCTGTCAGCATTCCTCTCTCTTGAGCTCGTTTGGCCCAGAGAATTTGCTGCTGGATCTGCAGTTCTTCCAGCTGTTGCAGAGCTTGATTCCTTCTCCGCTGCCTCTGCCTCCTCGACAATCCATCTACATTTCTTCTCCTGCTGTCTTCTCGCTCATGCCTGCACCCTTGAGAAGAGATCCAGGGCCCTTGTCACCGTCCGGAATCCCACCTGCAACCACTCTTCTTCTGTTATGAACCATTCCCTTGTACCCTGCCAGTCCCTCCAGTGATTCTCCACCCATTGCAACACCTCCGGGTTATTGAGGAGCTCTGTGTTTAGTCGAAAGGTCCCTGGTCCCCTGCTCAAGTTGTCTGCTAGCTTATATGTAGCCACGAGCGGTCTGTGATCTGAAAGATACTCAATGTAGCAGTCGACTGTGGTGAGAGCCTCCCACGCTGTGCCCTTGGCTAGCATCAGATCCAGTCTTCTCTTTGGCGGCAGACGGTCACCTGTTTGTTGTGATGAAAACCAAGTGTAACCCGCCTCCAAGGGGTGAGTTGTTCTGAAGGCATCCACTAACTGTAGCTGCTCCATCAGATTAGGGAGTACCTCTGCGTCAGCCTTCCTTGGGGCCACCTCCGGGGAGTCTAGGCCTGGGCAAGTACTACATTGAAGTCACCCGCAAGCATCAGGTTCCCTGTTTGTGGTATAATTGATGGGAGCTCTTCCAAGAACGATCCTCGCTCCGCAGGTTCAAACGGTACGTAGACCGTCATAAGAACCCAATCCTCCGTTGCGAAACGAAGCCTGACCCAAGCCCAGTGACCCCAAATATCTGCATCTTGCTCCAGGATTTCGGCCTCGAGGTTCCTGTGGATTAAGATGGCGCTTCCTCCCCTTGTGCCGTCTGCTGGAGCCCATATCTGGGGGCCATTCCACCAGGCTGCAGTTTGCTTTATCTTAGCCTCGTCCAGTTTAGTTTCCTGCAGAAAACAGATCTGAATCTTGTACTCGTGTAGCCAGGTCTTGAGTCTGGCTTTCTTGTGTTTGGGGGTCGAGTCCCCAAGGCCACGCACACTCCAAGTGGCTACCTTAAGGGTGGGCACCTGGCATGCCTGATGCGGTTGGTCCTTGGATCCGCAGTGCCCCTTCACTTGGCTGTTTGGTTGGCGCCTTCTGTCTCCTTGCTGGTTCCGCCTCTGTAGCGCCCCCCAATGGTGCCAAAAGCAAGTTGCGGAAGGCTGGTGAGCTGGGCTGCTTGTCTGTAGCCAAGGAACAGCAGAAGTCTGTGACTATCTTGGCATTAACGTCGGAGGTAAGAAAAAGCTCGTTGAGTTCCTCCGTTGCCGTGTTCGCCAGCCAAGATTAAGGTAACCAAACTACCCCCTGCGTGGCTAGAGAGGCTGCTGTGTCCAGTGTTATTCTTGCGTCCAACACACCTATCGAGAAATGCCAGCTGGCCCCAAGAGGAGCTGCGACTGTTTTCCGCCCTACACGCACCCCTGGCACCAATCGGAACGGAAAGCGATCCGCAATGAAGGTGGCCGCTGCCGACTTGACTGCGTCTTTTGTAGTTGGAGAGGCGTTGACCGTTATTGTTGGAATGGCCAGTCGTCCCTGCTCTGTTCTCTTGGCCATAAATTTAGTGCCTTGGGGCGTTAGCATGCAGCACAGCAGCGTGAGTTGAAGGCTGACCGCACCCACTGTCGGTCCACTGTTGGAGAGCTGAGTCGCAGATGAAGCTACCGAAGTTGTTGACAATGATTGGGATGCTGTACCTGCCGCAGGTGCCTGATGAATTGCCTCTGATGCTATGGGGATAGAGAAGAAGTCAATCTCGGTTTCGTCTTCCTCTTGCGTGATCAGCCCGTCCCCAATTTCGTTGATCCTCCTCTGCTTCATGAGCCTTCATCGGGGTGCGCAACACAGGTCTAGTATCCCTCATTATAGCGTCTGCTGCAGTCTGCCCATTGGGTTCGGCATGTCCGCCTGCTGACGATTCAGCATGTCTCTCCTCGATTGCTGCAAAGGGCCGCAACTGCTGAAGACTAGCCTCCTGCGTGCCTGCTGAGCGACCTTGTGAATCATAGGCTGCATTAAAATAGGTCCTAAAAAGCTGCACAGGACCTGCCTGATGCGTGGATGGATGACCTACGTGCATTGCGGGTTGGCTTGCCTGTTGGCTGGCTGTGACCCTTGCAGGGGCAGCATTGTTGGGAGGTAGCAGTTGTTGCTGGGGTGCGGCATTGTTTGTACTGATGGATTAATGCTGCAGGTAGTGGTCGAACCCGATTCTGCGGACCACTGAGCCATGAATTCTCCTGACTCACTGTTGAGTTCAGAGGGAGTGAGGGCTGGACTGTGTGGCCGGTTGGTGGCTGGCTGGAACTGTAAGGGCCGTAAGTGGTTGTCTGTACCACTGGGTTCGTTGGGCCTCCAAGCTGAAGAGGGGGGGGAAGTGGCAGACCTCGAAGGGTGACCAGTGGGGGGGATCCGAGGAAGCCGGTAGACTATGAGCTGGCATGTGTCTGTGGAGCGATTGGGGGATGAGGGAAAAGCGAAGGTCGTTGTTGCTGAGTCGAGCCGTGCCCTGTGAATGAGGGGTGCCCCAGCTGAATAGGTGGTGGACGTGGAGCAGGTAGTGCGTACGACACGATAGCGTGGGAGGAATTTGCAACTGAGGCGTGTGTGGTTCGCAGGTTTCGTGCAGCGGAAGCATGGGATGACGATGAATGGGGAAGGTTGTGTTGTGAGGGATGTGGATCGGTGGGTGCGGCGGGCGGGGGGGGGTGTGGTGCTGGGTGAGGATGTTGAGCGGATGAGCCGGCTCCTTGTGTTCTTCCTTGCGTTCGCTATCTCTCCTGTTCCCTTCCTTGAGTACGGCATCGTCCTCTACCTCTACCTCTCCTTCCTTGTGGCATTGGTTCGTTAAATTGCGGACACTCCGGGTCAAATTCGTCGTGGTACCACCACAGACATTTTTGACAAAACAGAGTGTTCTGATTTGCGAATTGAATCCGCATCTCCTGCCCTGTCGGTCTTCTCAGGACTACCCATTCCATGAAAGTGTCCCTCACCCCTGGGTCACAGTCAATTTTAACGTTGCCTAACCAGGGTTCGTCTGCTGATCTGTCATGGGAGGTGCATTTTAATGATAGGACCCATCAACTGCTCCACTGCGTTGCCCAGGGAGAACATGGCACCCAACGACACTCGCAGTGCTATGATGCAAAATCTGGCAACCGCTTCCGAGTCTCTCAGCTCATTGAGCTCCTGCTGGGTCATCCAAGGTCGAAATGTGACCTTGATCGGACCTTGCTTGATGGGATGAAGTCCTGACCTTTGGAGATCATCCACTAGGCTATTCTTGCTGTACGAGCCACGTAGGATAGGACGTTCGGTCCTTCCCCATGAGTACGCCTGCGCTTTTGCGAGGGATTAATGATGAGATCCTGAACCGAGGCATCTTCGTAGATTCTAATGAATTGCTCTCTTTGAGCTACAGTTAGGTTGGCTGACCTAGCGTCAAAGATTACAATCACAGTTCTATCCTTAAGCCAAGTGACTGTTGGTGCGTCTACTTCTTCACTCAGGTTCAGGTAACCAATCCCTTCTGAGATCTCGATTTCCCCATGTTAGAATATAGTGTCCGGAAAAAGTCCATCGTCGTAGCAGGAGTCTAGTAGTGTGCGAATACGTGATAGGTCTTCGCTGGGTATGACCGGTTCGATCGGGCGAACTCCCTAGGGCCCGGCCCCCCCGTTGAGAGCCATGTTATCAGCTGGGGTCTTTCTGCACAAAATGGTAGTGAGGGTTGCGTGTGGTGAGCGATCTGTTATTGGGAACGCTGTACTTCAACTTGTGAATTGGAGGAGACACGAACGGAAGTGATGCGGTGGGCCGCGTGCAGGCTTTTTTTCTTCAGATCACGAGAGGAAGCACCGTGTGTGAACAAGAGAGACCCTATTGCAGGAAGCACACAGTAGGACTTGGGGTAGGGGATTCACATGCTGTTGACTACTTGGGAAGTAGAGGTGTCCAGATGTTGGGAAGTAGGTGCTATGTCGATTGTTTCCCTTCGATGATGAGGGTACTTTTTATGAGAAACTGTTAAGTGCCACATGTGCAAGTCAGTATTTCGTCGATATATCCTCGAATAAGTGGAGTGGGCACAAAAGGCATTTCCCGCCGTCCAAGGGAGACACAGCTAAGGAGTTGAAGAAGCAGAGGGGGGACGTGGGCGGGAGGAAGGGAGGAAGAGAAGCAGTTTAGGAACGATAGTAGAGGTGTACGCTTATCACCCCGCCAAGCCCTTAGAACGCCACCTATTTAGCCTGTCGGGGACATCTCCCGTCGTAGCATTGACCCGGCCCCCGCTTGACCCCTCGCATAGAGCGTCTGTGTGCCTTCGGGATTGTCGGGTTGCATCTCATGAAGATGATGTTCTGCGTGGAAACCCTCAACTCGATAGGGCTATGTGCTGTATACGTGAGTGAGATCTTAAGGGCGGTCTGAGGTGAGAGGTAGAAGCGAGTAAATAGTGAAAGGAAAAGTAGATTTGGGGCGGGTTGACCCGGGGCGTTGCTTGCCACAATGGTCAAACCCTAGTTGATTCTTGACGTAAGAAGGTTGACGCTGACCGTATCGAAGACAAGGCGCTCGGGCACCTGTCTTATTCTGCATGTTACACATTAGAGGAATGATAAAAGTGTAGTGATGCTGACTTACCAATCACCCCCATATCTCCCTGAATCGATGACGCCTCAGGTTGACCCGACTATGGTTGTCGGGTGAGATGGTTGGATGACGACCGCTTCGTTCGACTTCGTGCCAAAGTGGCGGCAAGTAAGACCGACTCTCCTGGTCCGGTAACGCTGCGGGAGAGCGCTCTGCGCCGGCCGAACGCCTCCTTCCTCTGCCCTCACCAAATTTCGAATGGAAGGGTCTCACTGCACTACTCTCCACTCTCTGGGAAATCGGAGAGTACGCGGAGAGTTGTCAGACTCTCCGATTTCTCGGATTTTGAGTCATTGTTGCACTTACTCTACAAACGCAGACTCTACAACTATCGAGGGTACAAAATGACAGCTCGAGGGTACAAAACGACAGCTCAAAGTCCCCGTTTGTTTGCCCAGACTCAAGGTTCAGGGCCTCGCCACACCACTCTCGAATCTCGAAAAATTCGTGAGTCGGGCACCGCCACACAGCATCGCTCGAAAAAAAAACTCGAAACTGTCCGAGAGCTGTCAGAAAGGCGTTTTCGAGTGCCCTCTCGAAACGATGTTTTCGCCCAGCCTGCAGCGTTAAAGTTTTCATGATACCGCCCCTCCGCGCTCGAGTTCTACGTCCATTTCGAGAGTTGTCAGGCCGTTTTTCGTGATGCCGCCCGTCTGCGCTCAAGTTCGTCCATTTCGAGAGGCCGTTCTAGTGTGCTATGTGGCGAAGCGCCATTTTCTCTCGAAAACCGGCCTCTCGAAAATCCTGACAGCTCTCGAATATTTTCGAGATTCGAGAGTGGTGTGGCGAGGCCCTCACTCTCCAGATTTGGAGCAAATCGGTGGTTCCTTCGAAGGTCTATCCGGATTTTGCAGGCTGGGCACTCTCCGACATCGGAGAGTGCAATTCTTTTGTGGTTTCTGACAGCTCTCCGAATTTCTTTTGGGGTTCTAAAGCAGAGTTAGTGCAGCGATGCATAACTCTCCGAATTTTCGCGAAGTAGAGTAGTGCAGCGAGACCCGAAGTAGACGGCGCAGCCGCCGAGGACTATCGAAAGCATCGGAGTAGCAGGTTGGATGGGGATTCAACAACTTTCGACAGGAGGGGCCTCACTGCACTACTCTCCACATGCACAAAAGACAAAAAACATGGCGGTGCATCTTTTCATATTCTAGCGGAAGATTCACTCTCGTTTTGCACATTGCGAGAGTAGTGCAGAGGTGTCTAGAAGCATTGGGTCTCGCTCCACTACTATCTGCTGTACGATTTCAGATAGTAAGTCACCGCTCCACTTACTATCCGAAATCCACCTTCGGAAATCACCGTATGGATGCTAGATGGCGCCCTCCGGATTCACCATACGATCCCGTATAGTTCACAGCCTGCAGAAGTTGTTACTCGGAGGGTGGTCGAAGGAGGTCGGCGTAGCATCGCAAAATCGTATGGAGAGGCTGGAGTCTGGGCCGACAAATTGATGTCTTGTAGTGCTGTGAGAGTGTTTTGTAGTGAACTCCAAAATTGGAGACTCATATAGCGGATAGTAAGTGGAGCGACACTAGGTTTTATACGGTTTTTAGAGCTCTGACAGCTATACGGCCGCTATACGAAATTGTGTACAGCAGATACACCAAGGGCCAGGTATCACTTCTCTCGACGAAATTGGAGCGAGACCCATTCTCTGACAACTTGCAAATTTTCTTCCGATCGGAGGTCTCCGACTTTGACAGCCTGTGTGGCGAAGAGGAACTGTCGAAAATAGCATTTTTGACAGTGGTGCGGTGAGGCCCAACGATTGAAAAAAACAAAAAAACAACAAAAAAGGTTGCTTTGCTTACCCCATTCTCTCTCTAATATGAATGTATATGAGCCTTATCTGTGGTGAGGTACAAAGAAAATGGGGTTGCTTTGCGTTGGGGGGAAGGCTGTATTTAGGCGGCTATGAGCTTCACACAATAGGAACCAAAAAAAAAGGGAAAAGTTATAGAACCTCCCCGCGACGAAACATTTGTACTCATTTGCCCCCAAAGGGAGCAAAAAGTGGTGCAGGCCCCAAAATGACTTTTTGCATCATTTTTGCACCCTGGAAAATACTTTCCGGCAATTTCTTTTTCTTTTTTTTTTCAATCAAGAGGTCTATACCTCCTATCTATTCATGGGAAGCTGCACCTGCTGGAAATAGGGTCCAGCTGCCGCCAGCATCCCTCGTAACAACAACAGATCTTCGTCTGAAACGAAAATTCAAGGCTGTTCATGCAGCCCGCCTGGCAAGACCACCCAGATTTCTTCACCTATCAGCGCGCCAGATACTTAGTTCTACCCTAGCCTGTTTGTGTACTTCCAGAGATAGAACTGCCAGATTAATTCAGGTCAGATCATTAGGTGGGGATCAGAGAGCACACTACAGTATACTCCCTGAAATGCGAGTTACACAAAAACACGGTGGCCATTCCAGCTTCTTGATTCAAAAGTTCAAAACAGTTCAAGGTGGGCAAGGGCCTCTCTCTCTCTCTCTCTCTCTCTCTCTCTCTCTCTCTCTCTCTCTCTCTCTCTCTCTCTCTCTCTCTCTCTCTCTCTCTCTCTCTCTCAATT
>BFEA01000107.1:1550505-1565536 GCA_003427395.1 Chara braunii | reverse complement strand
CAATCCTCCCTCTGTCAACTGTCCCAGCCTGCCTATCGCGCCGGGCACACCGTGCACATCCCCCCCATAGAATGACTGGTTCCTCCCTATATCCCCTTCCGTTCAGCTCTCGACCTTGTTTTCACCCAGGGCGCTCAGAGAAGGCCACAGTCCTTCGTTGTTCCCAAACCGCTCGGGGCTGGGCCCCGGTCAATTGCAGCACCAGGCACCCCCAACTGCCCCGCTTGATGTCCATTCCCAGATCGGTACTTCGGAATCTCAATTTCCCTTTTCAGCCCTGAAGGCTGAGCCGCACAGTTGATAATCGTATGAGGCCTCCYGAACYCGAAAATAGGTCGCGGTGSTGAATACATCAGCGTAGTCATCCCTAACCTGAAATAGACTGGCGTAGTGGTCCCAAAGCTGAAATAAACCGCCATAGTGGCACCAAACCTGGAATAAATGGCCGCAGTGATGGTGCCGAGCATGAGCTAAATACCCGTGATAGCGCCGAACCTGGAATAACCTGCCGTCCAGGTTCCGAACCTGAAATACATCGTCATAGTGGCTCGAGAGCTGAAAGTAAGCCACCGTGGCGGTTCTGTCCCTGAAACAAATTGCCATGATGATGCTGATCCTGAAATAAATAGCCGTGATGATGTCGACCCTGAAAATAAATCACCCTGGTGCCCGAACCTGAAGTACGTCGATACCGGCTCAGGCCGAACCTCAAACATGTCCGGTGCCGAACCTGACATCATGCTGCCGGTCCAATGTAACACGATCCCACGCTGTCCATATCCATGTGGTCATCGTCCGTACCGACGGGCTCAGTAAGGTTAGTAATCAGGTAAATAGGGGATGCGTCATAGAGAGTTTCGATTATCGGGAGATAGCAAAAAAAAAAGTTAGAGCTCAGGGAATTTGATCAAATCTGGGTTCTGAGCTGACGGTGGGTATCCCAAGCAAAACCAGACCAGGCATCGAATAATCATTAACTCTTGTTTGTTCCATCATTTTTAATCGTTTTCCCTTTTCCTTAATTCTAATGTCTGCAATAGTGAATTAGCCGTAGGTTCACCAAAAATGAATTCTGAGGGAGTTTAATCAAATGGTTGAAATTCTCTCTTTTCTTCTCTCCCCTACCATGTTAAACCTTTTTCTCTGGTTTTCTATTTCATTGCCGGAAACATAAAATAATGAGGTATTTTCCTCAAAATTTAAATGCCGCAAAAAATAAGGGAACTAAGGGATATTACGTTTTTCTCTTCCCTCCTACTGTTCCCAATCTTTTCTCCCATCTTTAGTTTAGGTGAAAAAAAGATAAAAATTTGAGGCCTCATTTCGGCCCCGGTCGTATGCCGCAAAAACGTTGCGGCAAAGTCAGTTCCCGCGATGCCTCTCCGCGGCAGGCCAATCCGAGTCTAACTCTCTAAACAGCCGGGAATAACAGTCCCTAGATGCGTCGAGTGTGGCTACTTATCTCGCCATCTTTGAGGATTACTCGTAAGGCTCAGTGCGCCTAGAATCAGGGGCGTCCTGAGTTCCCCTAATTTTTGCTGCCTGGTCATACGAGAGCACCATCAAAAGACGGACTCGTCCCTGAGCCTAAGTCCCAAAACTGCAGATCTCAGGCGGCGCACTGCTTGCGGCCGCCTGACACCGGGTCGACTGAGTTTGATGCTGCGTCAGCAGAGGCCGTTGCAGAGGCCGCTGCAGAGGCCGCTGCAGAGGCCGCTGGAGAGGCCGCAGGAGAGTTCGCAGCGACGTCTGAGGAGGTCGCAGGGGGCTTTGCAGAGGTTGTTGGCGAGGCTGCACAGGTTGGGAGGGCTTCTGCGCAGTTGGGTGTCAGTTTTAGTGGTATTCTTGATGTTTCGTTGGGGCCTCCTCCGACACCGGCAGGCGAGCGTGGCAGTGGTGACGCAGCGGCTACGCCCGTCAGTCAGATACTCCGGGATGTACCTTCATGCAGCATGGGTGACATCAGTAGTAACATGTTGCATGAGGCAGCAACGGGGAGACAGTGTTCGTCAGGGCAGAAGGAGTGTGCAGCAGAGGACGGTGGGGATTGTGGACCTGAGCAGGAGCGAGCGCCAGAGTCGGAGCAGGACAGGATCGACCGCGAGGAGAGGGAGAGGGCGCATGACTTGGCTAACCGTTGTGAGCTGACACAGAGTATTGCGTCGAGGGCACGGGCAGAGCGGATGCGCGAGACGGGCGGTAGTGAGGGTCATCATGCGGCGGACGATGCAGCGCTTGAGTGTGGAGGCGCGGGCGCCGGGGATGCAGGCGAGAGACCCGCGTCGACGGTTCAGGGTGTTTGTATATTGCCTATCGGTGGAGCCATGATGGCGGAGGAGTTGGAGCGACATTTACGAGAGGATCCATTGCAGGCAGATCGGCGCGAACAGATCGATGAGGCGTTGGGGAGGTTCATCGCAAAGCGCCCAGCTTACGTGCCCTGCAGCCCGTCACTGCCATCGTCAACCACTCATGCCACAACCTCCGTACATGCTGAGGTTCCAATCACGGGACGGATTTCATCACCGACACCTGCAGAGTCTCCTTCTCCCAAATCACGGAAGAAGAAGATGAGAGCAGGTAAGAGTATCAGTACTGTGAGGAGGGTGACGCATGTGATGCGGGAGACTCAGCCCGGGCTGGCCGGTTTACATTCGCGGACTCGGGAGGCATTGGCCCTAGACGTTGTCGCGGAGACAGTAGGTTGGCGGGAGAGGGGCTCCAACCGGGCGACGGGGCAGCCCATCACAGCACCTGCTGAGGCGGAGATGCCATGTACTGGGGGGCGAACAGTAGGTAGGGGGGAGGAGACGGAGCACAACGGCCCCCCCGGGAGGACCATGGTCGGACGTATATTGGGGGAGGATGTGAGGACGGTGCCTGCGCAGCGACAGTCACAGGCAGGAGTCGTTTTGGAGTCCGGTACCGATGATTTGGAGATGCCTTGTGGCCAGCGGAGGAGGGCTTCCATGTACGACCTTCTTCGAGCAAAGCACGGGGTTGACACGGCGCCACAGGGGGGGGTTCATGCTCCGGATACTGCGCACGGGCCGATAGTCAGCACAGGTGGCGGCGACGGTGTCAGAAGTGTTGTGCCGCAGCGGAGGAGGAAGGACATTGTGGACGACGATGATGTTTAGTCCCACCATTAGTCCTCTTTCATCCTGTATTTCTTAGTAGTGTATATTATACTTAGTGCTTCGGATGATGTGATGTGTTCATAGGTGTAGTGTTTATTAGATTTGTATTTGTACAGATGGTTAGACTACTGCACAGTTGTCCATATACAGGTGCAGTAGGTGCAGATTGTTGTTTCTTTTTCGTTTTATTTTTGCATCGATGTTTCAGAGGATTGCACTCTATATTCAGACATGGGTGCAGCATCTGCAGCGCTTGCATTGTTTTTGTTTTCCTTCTACTTTGTTATCGATGTTTCAGACGATTGCACATTGTATTCGCACATTATTTGATTGAGTTCAATCTTCATGTTTCATTTATTGTTGTGTATGTATAGTGCAATTGTTTCGTGTTGATGTTATGTTGCCCTGTAATGTTGTACTTTCTAAATTTCAGCAACGATTGTCACTCGCACATGATCTTCAATGAGTCAATGCTTTTGAAAACTGTTTGTAATTGTTATTGTTTGAAGTCCCTGGGCCCTCACACGGTGAACCAATGCATCACACAACACACAGCCCCCCCCTTTCCCCCCCCAAAAGGACCCTCACACGGTGAACCATCGTCCACCACTGGGCCCCCCAAAACGACCCTCCCACGGTGAACCAATGCACCACACAACAACTCCCCCTAACGACCCCCTTCCCTGCCCCAATTTTTTTTTTTTTTTTTTCACGTATTCAACACCTCCACACAGAAACCCCCCCCACACAAAAGCCCCCCCCCCCCCCCCCCCAAAAAAAAAAAAACCCCCCCCCCCCCACCCCCCACGGAAAAAAAAAAAATTTTTTTTTTTTTTTTTTTTTTTTTGCAGACGGACTCCCCACGACACCCGACACCCACCCACCCGAAAACCGCGGTCAACCCCCCCTGGAAGACGCCGAACGTACGTACGGAAGTCCGTGCGTACGGCCCTTACGGGCACCCGGGGTCCCGTACGTACGGTCGTACGGGAGTACATACGGCCCGTATACGTACGGGCGTATACACAGCTAAGCCCGGAGGCAAAGAGCCTGATGTGCGGGCCGTGTTAAAAATGTCACAGAAGAATTTGCCAAATGCGTCCCAGGCGGCACGGAAAAATTATGTTGGCAACCCATCAGGTCCTGGGCACTTGCCTTTAGCCATCTGTTTGGCCGCCGCCGTCACCTCCTCCACAGTGATAGGAACCTCTAGATCGGCACAAAGTCGAGGGGGGACCTGTTTATGATTACAATCCCAGAAGGGATGAAAATCTGCTAGATTTGAGTGAAAATAATTGAAAGGCCGCCTTGTAGAGACAATATCTTGGAAGTAGAGCATTGACAATATCTTGGAAGTAGAGCATTGCATATCTGCATAGGCTTTCTGTGTCTGTTGCCATTGCATTGTTGATGGCAAAGGGGTGGGTAAGCTCCCACATAACAGGCTTCGCTTTCTGCAAAATGAGGGAGCAAAAGGTTTCCTTTGTCATTTTATCATGTCCCAGTATTCCTTTTATTCGAAGTCATTCTTGCCAGTTTGCCTGCTTGCTAATTTCCAACTCTTCCCATTCAGCCAGTATAGCAGACCTTGTTATCGACAAATGGTACTCTAGAAAGGGATCAGCCCCGTCATACGCATCTGTCCGTTCTATTATTTGACGCAGTTGCTTTTCCTTCCAGTTTCTAGCGGCTGCTTTCATTCGTGAAAATTCAATCATTCCCTCCTGCAGGATACCAATCCCAGCATCCACCCAATCCTCATACCTGTCGAACAAGTCCCTGGCTAGCGGTCAGTCCTCCATTTGGGATTTAACCCATTGCGGGATTCCTGGATCCTTTAATAGGTTGACATTCAGTCTGAAAGGAGGTCTGTGCCTTTCCACTACCTCCTGAGGGATAACGTCCATAACAACAGGGTAGTGGTCCGATATGTAGGATATTACCAAATCCACATTCGATATTCGCTCCCAGGGAGACCCCCTGGCCAGGATATAATCTAAGCGCCTTTTGGGTTGAGCGATTCGAGAAGACGGGCTTGGGCCCCTCCAAGTGTAGCCCGGGAATCCGGATTTAATGTTCTATATACATCAACTAAATTATGTGCTTGTGGAGAGTAACAGCACATCTCTTCTGACCGGTAAAACAGCCGGAGAATCAAGTACTGGGTTGAGCACGCTATAATTCCAGTTTCCCATTCGATCCTCGTGGCGTAATCCACTGGTGCGTAAATCAACATGACAGACCAGTCTTCTTATGCAATTACCAGCTTTACGCAAGCCCAACGTCCCTCAGGGTCCGTGCAACTGTCTATCGCGTCAACTTCCAATTTCTTATCCAGTAGGATTGCCACCCCTCCTCTGGGCCCCATGGCTGGAGCCCATATTTGGGGGCCAGGCCACCATCTACGGATATCCTCTATATCCGGACCAATTTTTGTTTCCTGAAGACAGACAATATGGCTATGATGTGACCGCAAACAATTGGAGACTCTTGCTCTCCTATGGGTCTCATTGAGATCACATAGTTCGCAGACATTCCAACTGACTAGTCTGATTTTATTGGGTAGGGACATTATCTGCGGCTGTTCCGCTGGCAGATTGGATGCGGTCCTCATTTGCCCCCTCTGTCATTGACAGACCTGCCTTTACCACCATTCGTTCTCCAATTTCAGAGTTCAAAATTTTCCCAGCCCTCCTTTTCAAGAGGGAGGAGGCAAAAGGCTTGGATGAGATCAGGGAACCATTGTCTGATTGAGCTACCCATTCAGCCACTGCTCGAGCAGACAAGCCTGACAGCAATTTTATCCCCGCCAAAGTGTCTGACTGTGCAGCGGCTAGGTGTGCCAACTCTAGCCAATAGATCCTGAGGTCATTCCATTTAGATTTGTTATCAGTTATGTGAGCTATATCCATAAAAGCAATCAAGAGTCGGGCCATGCCTCCTTCTGGTAAGTCTACCGAATGACGAGCCATTTTTGGTTCCGGTAGAAAGCTCACTTCCCCCAAGTTTTGTAAGGTCTGTATTTTTACTAAATTACAGACCATCACAGGGACAGGGTTGTTGTTTTTCTTTTCTTTTCCTTTTTGTTTTCCTTAGTTTGGTGCGCGAATGTTGTAACAGGGCTGTTTTCCTTTCTTTACTGTACAGGTGTCTGATTTCATTTTATTTTTTCGGCTTTTTTTTCCCTTTTTCCCTTTTTGGATTTCTTAGTAGTCGGACTCGTCCTGCAAAAATATGTTGAGCATCGCGCAGGGAGTGGCAGGGTCTCCAACCCTGGAATGACAACATGTTTTGCAGCGATTGTTTTGAGATTTGAACTGGTCGTAACACGACAGTAGGGATGCAGTCCGTTCGTTGGGACTGGGGTAACAGTAGGTAGGTACTGCTGTGGACTGGTCTGGGGAGGAACCGGGCTGGTCCGCATACTTTCTGGGGCCTATTCTTAGGATCTGCAGCCATTTCCATAATCATGTTTCTCAGAAATTCTGTATATGGGACGCTGGACCCGCGTTCCAGCAGGTGATGCTCCCCACCAATAGATGGAGCCTCCCCTTAGGTGCTAGTGGTGACGGCTCGTATCAGCAGCACTCGCACTGACAGGGGTGGTGTTGTTTAAGGAAAAAAAAAAAAAAAAGGATCTGCAGCCATTTTAAGTTTTTAACTTGATAGTTTATTATGCGCCGTGTCCGGTATGGATTTGATCATTTTACTGGTCGCTTCCCACCCCATGCCCTTTCCCTGGCGGAAATCCTGTCCTGAAGTGCCCAATTCACCTACACGTACTCATGAAGCTCTTCCCTTTTTTCTTTTTCCGGTGGTAAGAGAACCGTCAGGATTGAGGATTTATCTATTGGGCTGCTCCATCTATTGGTGGGGAGCGGCACCTGCTGGAAACCGGGTCCAGCATCCCATTGATACAACTTATAACACAGAGACCGTTGTTTGATGTTTCCTGTGGCTATGGGCTTTTCTCTTCTAAGACCCGGGTCTCCATTATCCCATACATGAAGCTCTTCCCTATATCCCTGCAGGGAGGACTCCACTAGCATGCACAATCATCTTCTTCCTGGTTATGATCATTATCTGCTGTTCAGTTAAACCCCCAGCTCTCTGGGGTAGTCAATGCTGCCAGTGGGATCAGACTCATCAGAGTTATTGAGCTGTTATTCTGACATAAGTCGGCATTCTGTTTTTTTCTTTTTTTCCATATATCATGGGACACTGTACCCGGTTTCCAGCAGGTGCTGCTCCCCACCAATAGAATTGTGAGGATTGAGCCCTCAAAGGGGCCTTGCCGTGATGTACATGTTCTGCGCTAAGGCCCCCAGCAAGCCTCGTGCCCGCCCTAAGTGAAGGCGGGCCAGCAAATCATCGAGAGCCCTTTGTTCAAACATTTCACGAAGTGGGGTCCATACAGTTGCCGCACGCCAGTTGGTTGGAGTGCACCGAGTATCGGAACTCTCCAAATGCAGAAATCCCAGGGGCCCAGAATTGGTTAGTCCCTGGGCACATAAACGTGAGGCCAACAATGCATGCTGGATATAGAGGCCGAAAATGCCAATGGGAAACCGGCCCACTATCTGAATCTGGTCGCAGGCCTTGATGAAAGAGGCGCAACTGCATCTCCTGGGCCCCAACCGCATTGGGCCTGGGTACRGGTACTGGGGCCCAGGCGCAGGCTCAAGGGAGGCCGCCCACACTCAACACTGGCATATAGGCAGGGAGGGCGAGTGGGCAGGGATCTTGGCCAATGCAGGYATTGCGGGCACGCTGCTGCATTGTAGCRCTARCACTTGCGCTGCGCAGTGGCTGAGAGAAGCAGGCTAGCGCTAAGCGGTAGAGCGCARYCTGGGCGCAGGGCRCTGGCGGCCATAGCCRGGCTGCCTGTGGGCGCAGAGGAGGTGAAGGGCGAAGGTGGTTCTTCGGAGGTGAAGGGCGCTGTGTGGGATAACAAGGGAGAGTGAGGGTGAAGAGAGAGAGACGTACCTGGTGGAGAGGAAGTCGGCATTGGTGTTGACGACATCGCTCGCTGGTCGTCAAGTTGTCTGGTTGCTTCAGCTAAATGTCACATCAGCATGCTCTCATCACCAATCATACATTCCGGAGTAACCACGGCATCTCATGCCGTATAGCCTTCCGGCGCACACCTCTCTACCCAGGTCGTGCGCCTAATATGGCCTGACGTCACAAGAACCAACTGCGAAGAAGCATCGTCAACACACCAAGTCTGTATAACGCCAGCGCACCAAGGTAAGTGGTGAATCGAACCAGCTCCGATACCAAAATGCAAGGAACATGAATGTGGACGAAGCACAGAAATCCAAATCGCAAAATCACACTGAAGTCCAAGTAGTCAAAGCAAGAGCAGATAGCACAATGGAACCAAGTAACCATCCATTTGAGAATGATACAGCAGAATCGTGAGTCAATGTCCAAGCCCAATAGGGCAACACCATCCTATCTTTTGGTGAGGTGTCGTGTGCGCGCTACCTTGAGAGACGACAATCTTCCCGGTGAAGCATCTGGAAGGAGAAAGGGCGGTGCCTCTGAAGGGCCCTGGTCGAAGACATGGGTCACGGTCACCATGCCAACCCAATGGGATTAGTACACGCATGCGATGACTGCTTTGTCCTTGAGGGCACTTTTGCTGCGCTTATAGAGGGGTGTGCGGACTGAACAGACTTATGCAGACGCTCCCAAACCGTCTATAAACATTTCTGGATGCTGTTCCAATCTGATTCTGGCTGTGATCGTCGTCTTGATTGCAACGTTAAATAATTCCTGAGCGACCTTGGGGGCATTCCTTAAATAGACCTCTTGATCAGCCAAATCATTCGAACGTACGGCTCGTTGCATGCGAGGATAAAGAATGGGCATGCCTGGTCATAAGCATGCACCTGGGGCACAGGGGTGGGCCGACATTGCACACCTATGACACTGCTGCTCTTGATGCTCATCAGTATGTTGGATTGAGCGGAGGGTAGGTTCTAATTAGTGCTCAACTGTAAACACAACTATATCCATTGTTCATACATCTGCAACATAGTCTGGTTTTATTGTTGATTAGTTGGTTGACAGACTGCTAACACCTCACAGACAGTTCAATATAGAATTGTTGTATACTACCATAACCAGTTTTGTGCAAAGCTTCTCTAAGTGAACTAATCATGACAGAACTAAACTATGTTGACAGTCTTTTGTGAATATTGTAGGCTGCCACTTGATCGGTCAAGTAGGGGACCTGCCGAACACATTTATTTTTAGAAAATTAGGTGTCGTCAGACACATGTTGTGGTAGGACTCCAGCAAGGGGTTGTAGTGCAGATAGTGTTTGCCTAACTGATGAGTGGGTCAAACACCGATGAGGGTAGAGTTAACAATCAGAGGCTGACATGTTCGAGATCACTTAGGGTCCCGCGCGTGTTTCAGGCCCTACAACCGGAAGATGAAGGACGGCTTCGTGCCGTACGCAGAGCCCGTGCTCTCGCAGCAGCCAGGGCGACAGCAAACGCCACAGCTAGGGAACAGGCTGCAGCAGCAGCCAGCGCAGCAGCAATGGCTACCGCAGCAGCATCCTCTGCTGCATCCTCGTCTGGGACCCTGTTGGGAATGCCCTCAGGGCCCGCGGGTAATTCCGGATCAGTAGGTACTGGTCAGTCCACAAGTCAAATGGCGGGCTCACAGTTCAGCCCTTTGACCCCACACGGTAGGTAGCTACAAGAGCTCCAACAAGTCGAAAGGATCCGCGCTCGGTTAGAGAGGGAATTGAATCAAGCTACCGACAGAGAAAAAAAATCAAAAATAGAACAGTCAGGCTTGATACATTAGAGGCAGACAAAGCTGCATTAGAGGGTTTGGATGAGTCAGCCATGACTGACCAAATGAAAGTATTGAAGAACAGCGTACTGGCGCTGCATGCGCATGTGGACAGCAGACTGGACTTCATGCAGAACTCTTTGGATTAGATCTTGGACCTTTTCCAAAGGCCAGGATTTAGGCCAGCAGCACAGTCGCCGTTGTCGTTAACGACGATGTCAAGCCCCTTTCCGGTACAAGCTGGCACACAGCCAAGTGGTATGTCTGCAGCAGCCGCACAGACAGTTGCTTCTTCTTCTTCTGGGTCAGTGGTGATAGCTACACCATCACCGCAACAACCTGTTCCTCAACAGGGACAGCAGCAAGGTCAATGGTACCCAAAGACCCCTATGAAACCGCCCCTTGCCTTCTCTTGGGAGAAGAAGGACGAGGAACTCAACACATGGTTGAGAACGGTTCCAGTGTGAGTAAGGGTAAAGAGGACTTTGCAGGAGGAGGAGGTGATTACTGCTGCATCTTACCTTGAGGGTAAGGCAGCCAAATGGATGGATGGATTAGTAGCAAAGGCCTGGTACGGACGACGCATGGCAGACTCGGCTAAGACCCTTACGTTAAAAGAGTTCTTAGACATGGTAGAAGCTCGCTGGCATAATCCACAGCAAGCACAAATTGCCACTGATGCGATGCTCAGACTAGACCAACGAAAGTACAAGTCAGTCAGAGAGCTAACGTCTACCGTAGAGAGCCTCATCGTCGTTCCCGGAATACGCTACGATGACCTGGTCTTATTAACCATGTTTGTGAGATGTCTCACAGAGAATCTCATAAATTTGCTGGCCAGCGAGGCTCGCCTCGAGTATCATTCCTTTGCTGGCTAGCGAGACCAGTGAAATTTTACAGCAACACATGCAATGGTGGCGCTGCATTTCTCTGTCACCGGGGCAGCCACAAAGTCGTGACCGTAGAAGACCTCTTTGTATCTTACGTTCCCGTCCTTCTTGTTATTATTATTATTCTGACGGTCGCACACCCCCACGAGGTTGTAAATCTTTCTTCTCACGCTTAGAGGATACAAGTTCAGTGACGGTTCGTAATATGCAAAATCCCATGGACAAGTCCGACGGAGTTACGATGTCTCCTCAACCGGTCTGATATCAGTTCCCCCCATTTGATTGGCGTTCCCCACCAATCTTGTCTTAACAGCCTCTGCATCCATTCCGGGTCCATACCGCATGGAAAAAAAAAAAAAAAACGGAAAAAAAAAAAAACATAGGTATCACAAACACAGACGAAGTACGGAACTGTGACCGTGAGCTCACAAGTCATTGCGGAACGGTAGTCAAAGCGGACACCGACGCAAGACGGACTGCAAGTTGTTCCGTTTGCCACTTTCACGCCGTTGAATATGATCAACAATATTAAACTTTCTTATTATGTTAGTTTTTTTCAGTTTCTGTTATTGCCCATCTTCGTTGTGGCATGTCATTAAAGTCGTTGCCACGTGAATGACGATCCTCGACCTTTCGTTGATGAAGTGCAACATTGCATCTCTGATTTTGTTGCATATATGTCTGATATACTTCAACGTTGCCCTTTGCATGGTGGCCTCTTACTCCATCGATGACACCTTTTTTCGTTCAATCTGTGTCGTGCACCGTGTCAGACCACCATTAGAAGCAAACGCCACGCATGCCACTGATGCCTCACGCCCACCCTCCCCCCACGTATGAACTATTCCTAACCCGTAAAATGCTTTGGTCCACTTGCCACTGCCTTGCCTTGCGTTGTTTGCATCACTCCCCACTGTCTTGGCGAGGTTGAAAACTTGTAGGCGCTCCTCGTCGTACCACAACTCAATCGAGGGCTCCAAAATCATCCAGTCGATTGCCCGCACACCGACAACCCTCATTTGCGTTCTTGTTTTCCATGACAGAAGGTCCTCCCATCTCACCGGCGTCCCCCATTTCTCATTAGGCTTCCACTCCGACGATGCAGACATTCTAAAAAAAAAAAAAAAAAAAAGAGAAAAATGTAATTCAATCGAACAATCAGCGATGTGCTTTGTGTTGTTCGCATTGAACATATAATCGTCACTCATACTCCTTCCCTCGTCACGTCTACACAGATGTGTCTGAATCAGATCTCACATCGGGCGTTAACGCGGGCATCTTATTGTGCGTTGATGAAGGAATCTCTTCAGGGATGGCCAGCGACAACTGTGCATTGAGAGCTTATCGTTTTGGGATCCGCATACCCGTTTCAGAACGTTTATTGTTGGACCATGCCCACACAACGGCGTCGAGGTCTTGCCACCCGTCGTTTGTTTCAGTTTCGACCTTCCATGACTTTGCCCATGCGCCCGCATACAGCTTTATCAAATCGCCCTCCCTTCCGCAAGGAGTCCAGTACTTGACACGGATGCGATTATCGTCCCGCTCTTGAACTCGTCCAATCCAGAAAGTGCAGCCCTTTGCAACATACTCGTCCGGCGCACAGAACACAACGAAGTTGTTCACGGCGACAGACTCGTGTCATTTGAACTCCGGCTTGGGAGCGTCTTTTTTGTAACCGACGAAGCAAGGTTTCCTCGGTGGCGAGTCGAGAACATGCGGCGTTTGTAACGGGAGATCTTGTTTATCGGGCATGGGGGTTGGCCAGAAGGTACCTTGAAGGGGCACCGTGCCGCTCTCCTCTTGCGATATGTTTTCAAACTTCTTGAGATGGTCCGTCCAATAGCTGAAGCGTCTACGTTTCATCGCTCTTGTGTGTTCATCTTGTGTCACCCATTGGTTTTGTGTATTCTCCCACGATTTATGAAGAACACGTACCCCCGCCATCCCGTTAACGAAATCGCCTGCCAGTGGATTAGGGGACTCACAGCAAGGTTGTAAATCTCATTGAGGCCCTGCCCACCCGTTGTTTGCGTCCCTTACAAACCAATACACATGGCCAGTGTCCGGCTCCCACTTTTTGTCAGTGCAGAACTCCTTGTACATCATGGCGGGGTTGTACCCATCCATGTAAAATCGGAAGAGGTGTGGCGTGGCATGACCCTTGATTTTATGGTTGATGTATGGATCTATGGCAGTTTTCCAGTCAGCAATTTCAGTGAGCAATGTGCAATCGACTTCCTCTTCGCAAGACACTTTGAGGACATCGAAGAGCTCATCCATGGTATATGCATCGCAACCGCTCAACTTTTTTGCAAACAAGCTGAACTTCACGTCTATGTCCGTGTGTGTGTGACCCACTATCATGAACCCCATTTCGACGACCTCGAATATACGAAATTTGACTAGCATGGTCATGAAGGCAAACACATACTTGTTTTTGTTTTGGCCCCCATAGTTGTCGGCCTGCACCCGCAACTTCGACGGGAGCGCCCCCTCGCGTGCCTGAACATCTCTCAACACTTTGGCGATCGAGGTGACAATCGAGTTTGAGCCGTGCGAAAGGTACGCGAACCACGTATGGACAATGAGCGATGGTGTCCTACCGTGCGCGATTATCCTTGTAAGATTTGTCTTCATCATCGTGTTATTCAACATTTCTTTTGACAAACATCTTTTCGATGCGTGGGGTATCGTTGTTTTCGCTTGATCCATTCCATCGATGATGATACACGGACTCTCTTTCAGCCTGAGCTCTGAATCAGCGAACCACACACTGTACTGTTTCCGGTGTGCCGACTGTAGCGCAAGGTGACTTTTCTGTTTTGCGACGAGCGCCCTTCTCGGCTCGGGCAGAGCACCGTCTATGAGGATGTTATTCTTAATGCACTCGTTGCATCTCGCGTGGCCGGTCACCCTTGCGAGACAAACTTGCCAGAAGAAGTCCCTCCACATCTTACAGAAGACTTGGTACGATGCGCAACAGACTCCAAGCTTAGAGAGTCATCTACGAATACTGAGGAAGATGTCTTTCTTTGTAGCGAACACCGACGGGAGCCGAATGCGGTTTTTGATCTCGAAGTTCGGGCCTGTCTCAGTCAGATCTGGCATGGGATCAGACTCGTCCAAGATTATGTCCTCGAACGCTGACCATGTAATGGCGTAGGTCGCCGTTGTCCGCGGACAACCTTCATGGCCATGAACAGCATCGACGGTTCCTTCATCGAGGTCATCGATGTATCTTTTGTATGTGTTCCTACCGACGCCGAGTATGAGACACCATGCAGTGACGCAGACAGGGTGCAACTGCACTATCGGTTTGACTGTGGGCTTACGGTCAACTAACGAAATAAAATTTTGTAGTCTTGCCATCCACCACTTCCGTCTTTCCTGCCCTCTGAGAACACGGTAGTCACGTCTACATTTCATAACGTCCTGCACTCTAGGTTTAGAAAGACAGCGAAACGTCTTGCAACATGTTTTGCGGAGTACGGTCTCCCACTCGTCGACGCTACATCTACGTTCGGAAGTGGAGGTGGATCACCGCACAACATAGACAAGGCAGATATTGCGGTGTCTTCTCCGACTGGCAAGTCGACGTCCAACGAACGAGCAACACGATCCCCCCCCCCCCCTTCACTGCCTTCGCACGACGGCAACGAAAGCATGTCCACCGGGACATAACGATCATCAGTGCGAGTTGCCGATGGCGAATGACCCCGAAGCGAAGGATCAGGAGACCCATACGCCGGTCCTGCGCCGTCATCAGAAGGCAAGACGCCTACGTCGTTGATGATGTCGTCAAGACGAAGACGCCGCACGACGTTGACATTGGCAGATGGCACAGCACAGTCTCTGAATTGGCGTCCGGGCATACCAGCAACACGGTGTGCACGATGCTCATGTTTCGATGGTGTGACGACAATGTCAGGGGACCGGCTCTCGCAGGAGTTCTCAGGAGCATCGGGCGCAGGGGTGTGAAAAGACTGCACAGATGGAAGCGAACTGTAGGAACAAATGTCCATCCCGCCTGCCATTGAATTGTTAACATAGATGGGAACGGCCTGTGAGAGGACACAACAGAACAAAAAAATCGAGAACAGAAAGACACATGAGAAGGGAAGCCGGTCCCCCCTCACTACCCATCTCAGGAAGTCCGGGCCACTGGTCCGATTCAGAGGGACC
>BFEA01000107.1:1519878-1540910 GCA_003427395.1 Chara braunii | reverse complement strand
GGGACGGACCCCCTTACTCCCCCGCAGCACTGGGGGGGTCCAGCGTTCTGGGAACGCCGGACCCCCTTGGTGTTGTGGCCATCGAGGGAATCGGACGGACCCCCTTTATCCCCCGCAGCGCAACCGAGGTCCGGCGTTCCCGGAACGCCGGACGCCCTTGGTGCTGTGGCCATCGAGGGGAAGATGGGACGGACCCCCTTCCTCCCCCACAGCGCCAGGGTGGGGGTCCAGCGTTCCGGGAACGCCGGACCCCCTTGACGTTGTGGCCATCGAGGGGATGGGACGGACCCGCTTCATCCCCCTTAGCTCAAACGGGGTCTGGCGTTCCGGGAACGCCGGACCCCCTTGGTGCTGTGGCCATCGAGGGGCGATGATAATGGCCTGAGTTGGTACTGCTGCGGAGGGTTGGAGAAATCGGAAGCGGGGAGGTTTACCTACAATGGTAAGAAGTTCAGCACCTTCTTCCTTATGTATGTCTATGACCGAGAGGGGAAAAACTGGGTCAAGGAAGACAAGAAGGTGTCTCTTGACCATCGGCTCTTCCTAGGATACGGGGTCAAGGCTTTGTCGATGAAAGCGTTTGACGTGCGAGGGAACGGAATGGAGTTTCAAATGTTGGATCCGGAAAAGTTTCTTTCCAAAACCAATAGCTACAGCGTGACTGGTTCCCTGCCTATCGTCGACAGCGCTTTCATGCTCAGCAGACCTTTGGTCCAATTCAACAGCCCGACGGACCAACTCACATCTTTCGTTATGCGATACAGGGAAGAGTTCGCTAGGCTGCCTGCTGCCCAGCAAGTTGACCGTGTTTTCGTGCCGATTGACGCCCTGTCTTCGTCAGTTGCGGGGCCCAAACGGCGCGAGGATCAGCCGGCCAGAGCGGGTGGAAAGAGGAAGCAATTGCCGACTGCCCCGTCTTCGTCGGTTGCGGTTGTCCAGGCTCTGCCCGCTCCGGTTCCGCCCTCGGATCGGCAAGGTCGCGATGTGGCCGAGCAGTCCAGCGAGGCCACAGACTATGACGACGGAGCTGTGCGCTATCGGGCTGGTCCCCGACATCGTTCCCGGGGAGGTGCAGGTGCCTTCGATGACGAGGAATGCGAGGGCCAAGTTGGGAAGGCGGTGGTTGGAAAGGGGAGGGCGGTGGTGAGGAGGGGGAGGGCGGTGGTGAGGAGGAGGAGGGCGGTGGTGAGGGGGACGCCGGTAACGAAGGAGATGTTGAAGGTGAGGACGATGGCATGTACGAGGAAAGAGACGATGTTGGTGAGGAAGTCGAAGACAATCGCTTCTCCCAATTTCACCGTCGCCACCATAACGAATCGCAGGGGCGCCGTGAGGACGACGCCTGCCGCGTCGGTGACGCAGTCGATGCTGGTGGCCAGCCTGCAGCCTCCCTCGGAATGTCGCAGTCCTATGACGAGACGAAGGATGAGAGAGACGAACCTGGCTCACAGGGAAAGCGAAAGAGGGGAGAGGTGTCGACCTCTCCTGCGAGTCGAACAAAACAGGCGAGGGCCGACGCCGTCAATGAAGCTCGCGGAGCGTTAATGACATCACAAGAAGCGCGGGCTCCTCGGAAAACTGGTGGGGGGGGACGAAGTGGCAGCCGTGGGGGCGGTCGCGGCGGCGGTAGGAAAGGCTCCCAGAGGTCCAGGGCACCTGAGCTGCGGGACTCGGGGGATGAGGGCGAGGGGGTGGGGCCTCGCATGCCCGAAGACATTGAAGAGTTGGTTCAGCACGCCGCGCCCGTGGACACGACACGATGTTTCTTCCTCGAATACGACGAACAGGGCTTCGCCAGGCAAGACGTCCAAGTTGTTAACATCGACGTTAATAGGATCAAACCCATTCCCCGTGGGAAGATCCTTTTTAACCACCGTTCAAACATTGTGAGAGGCATCGAGAGTGTCATAGAAAGCTCCATCAGTGCTGACCCGGGGGTGTGGGATAGACCTGAGCTCGTTCTTGCGCCGGTTGACCCAACCGTCATCGTCGGCGGGCAGGGCAGGCGAATCACGCTGGACGAGTTCTTCCAAAGAGATTCTGCAGAGTTCGACTGCTACGCTGTCTGCGGTCAGCATACTGCCGAGGCCATGAAACGGTTGGTTGCAAAGGACACCCCCGCGGTCAAAATCTACGGCCTCCGCACGTACTCTAAAGTGCGAGTCGTTTTTTTCGATGATGACCACACACGCGGGTACTTCAATGTCTCCCTCTTCCACAACACACGGGAGAATCGCGCCATGATGTTATCCTTCTAGGACGCTGTGCGTGATATGCGGCAATGGTGGATCGTCAACAATAGGATTGAGGCACTCAATGCTAAGGTCAGCAAAAAGGATGTCGTCACCGTTGCGCATCAGAAAACGTGGCAGAACTTCCTGAGGGTCTGCATGGGGAAGGCGTGCGACATGGCGTTCGTGAAACAGGCACTCGACAACGAATACACCAAGGATTGGAGTAACAAACTTCGGGGGTACCTGAACCTCACCAAGTCCACCCGCACGGTTTGGCGGCTGGTGGAGAAGTTCTTCGCTATGTTCGAGGAGGGTAAGCTGCCAATCGGCGACGACAAGATCTCACTTGAGATGCCGGGGAGGATGGAGGGGCGCCTGCCTGGCCCGTACACCGACGAGAACAAGGGACAATGGACTTTGTACCACTGCATATATGCGAGAGATGGTCCCAAGGGCTCCACCGTGTCCTGGAAGGATTTGTGTACTACGTACTTCAAGAACTTCGGGGACATGACATGCCGCGAGAGAGAAGTCGCGCTACTCCTGCTCATGTCAGGGAAAGTGGTGGCAACAAAAGTGAGAGTCACGCCTCCGAGGGTGAACACATTGTGTCTCCTCGACATTATGCGCAAGGAGAGATACATGGTCCGCATGTTCAACTACGTCGTGTTTCACGCCGAGGGAAGGGCAGGGGACAAATGGAATGACGACTTCTTCATGTCGTACAAGGACCTGGAAGAGAGGTATGCTTCAAACGGGTTATGCGTAGATGAATGGGAGAAGCAACAGGAGAAGTTGCATAGCAACTTAGTGAAGACGATCCCTTGGCGACCCGGAGGAGTGGAGGAGGTGAGACAAGGTGCGGGCTTGGGGCCTACAGAAGTGATGTACAAGGAGGCTCCGTTTCACTTCAAGGTCTTTATATACACCACAATCGATAAGCTTGATATGCTCCGAGCGGAGGTGAAACGGATCTCCTCCAGTGCACGCCATCTTGTGTGGGACAAACTCGGCAGGCAGACCACATTGCTTCATGTATGCATGCGGTCAAAGGAGGTTATGGCGGCGTCCGTCGACATCGTCGCAGCCGCACAAAAAATGGCATGCAGGGCCGCCATCGTGGACATCTCGGCCGCAAATTTCAGCAGGGCATGGACGTCGCAGGACTTCGATGCACTATACGCAATGATGGTGAAGTGTTGTGGTCCAAATTGGGTCCTCTTCTTCTTTGCATCGCAAAATGTGCAAAGTGATGTCTTGCGTCAATTGTACCGTTGGGAGGACATCGAGCTCATCCCCGGGTCATGTAAACGCGTGGACAGGCCGCCGAGCGACGTCACAAGGTACGACAACATCGCTACGAGCAGTCGGGACCTGATGGCGATCGTGTTGCACGTTGAAGGAGGGGATTTGAAAAAAGTAATTGTCGCACCCCGACTTCACAACGATCTCACCGAAGTGCATGTTGTGGAGGAAAAGTTTGGGAAGTGTCTCGGAAAACACGGTGGCGTCGAAGGCGACGAAAGTGCCGCATACTCAATTTGGGAGCGAGAACCTGGCAAGTTGCGGAAGTTGTGCAGTTCATTCGTGGGAGAGGCGGAAGGTGTGCTTTTGCTGGGTAGGGCGCACGCGGGTCTTGTATGAAAGTTCTTGCTTGCAGGTAATAATGCCATTGCCTATGACAAGTCGGCCAAGGACATTGCATACTTGACAAAGTTCGTCGACATACTTGTTAAGGATGGGAGATTCGAGTGCCGCCTCGAGAAGCCGCGTGCCACACATCGCACTAACAGAGATATGTACCACAAGTTGGGACCGAAAAGACTGAAGGTGTGGGAATACCTGTTCCGCGATGCGCCGGATGGACGCCTTGATGGGGGATACATATATAGGAAAGCCAAGGTGACCGAGACCCTCAAATATTATCACGGTGCTCTAACTGGCGCCTTCGAGACATTCGTTGCTCGATGCGAGATCTTGAGGTTTGATCTTCACAAAGATAAACTGACGTTTAAGGACTATGAAGACATCGCTAAATCGGGTGAAGGCTTTAACCCTGTTGACATCGAGGAAGACTCGTCGGACTCCGACCTCGAGATCGAAAAGGACACCAATGCAACCGGGTGGTGTGGGAAGTCTGCTGCCATGGAGCACAGCGTCAAGGGATATGAACCGGGTCAATCAGAGGGATGCTCAAACCTGCCACCCACGAACATTGTGGCCTCGGGTGTGGACCGGGTTGTATGTACGCCTGTGGAAGACGACGAAGACGATGACCTTGATATTCCTGCTCAGCCAATGAAGCTGGCGCCAGGCGATCCGATTCCTCCCAAATTTTGTGCGGATCCAAACAATGTGTATTTCTTGGATGAAAAATACTCTTGCACTAGTGAGGACAAGTGGGGCCATGATATCATTTGGCATGACGGCATTTTCGAGCCATGTATCCAAGGCGGGGAGTGGAAAATGGCGGTGAAGTATGTCTCGAAGGGTTGGAGACAGTTTGCCCGCATGTGAAAGGACAGTTGGCTGAAGACAACGGAGCAATCAATACTATACCGCTGTCAGAAAGAGAACCCCAGGGAGAGTGAAACATCCATCGCGGCAAAGGCGAAACAATTTTTCGACGTCTTGGGAGCCACTCGGCAGTTAGAGTACTCACACAAGTTTTACGAGCTGCAGTTGAGCCCCTCGTACGGCTAAATTGACTGGAAGGTTGAGCGCGCCGCCACGCTCGAGAGCATGGGAGAAGATGCCGCCCCTGCGCCCGAGGCGGCCACAGAGAACACGATGGGTGAACAAAGGGAAGATGGCGGGACGATGTTGGGCGTGAAGCCTTCGTTGCCACAGGCGGGGAACACGCCCGCAGACAAAAACACCATCGGAGCCATCTCTGTCGCAACAGGGGATACATCACAAGGTGAAAAAGTGTCACTCAACAAGCCGACGGATGCGGGCGCCACATACGGGAGTCTCCTCGCGACAGGTGCGGCGCTGACAGGCACATCGGAGATGGTGTCAGAGTCCACTGCTGGGATGGGCGTCACGGGGATGTCGTTGCATCTGCCCACATGCACTAGCAAAGGTGACGCACACTGTACAACAACACCACAGGGAGGGGTCACAGGGGATGACGGGAATGGGGGAAATGCAGGGGGGTCTCCACGTTCTCGCAATATTGAGGACATGACGACGGACGATGAGGATGGGGTAGAAGGCGGAAAGGGCGTGAGCGATCTCACGCGTGCAGAAAATGAGGGGTGAGACAGGGAATGAACTTGAGGGGAATCCTCTTCGCGGGGAAATTTAATGTTTTCATGTGTGTGCTCATTTGTTTGAAATCAGGGTTTGTGGGCGGAATTTGTTCCTGTGTACAATCGACCTGCAGACTCATTAGTGTTCAATTTCCGGGATTTGACCTTTTAATTGTTGACAAGAAAATTATGTGGTGAACAAGAGTGTGTCGTAGTATGCGTGTGCGTCTCTCTATATTTGTCAATATGCTGCGTTGTGTATATGCATGTATGTCGTTGGGGTACGATGATGAAAGGGGGCAGGAGTCAGGATTGATTGGTCCCGAAGTGTTGCCGTTCATCTAAGTGTAAGTTTAGCGAAACACTGATGACGTATCTTGAATACATCATTTCCGTTTAGCATGTTATGCTAAGGCACTTGCCCATGTACAAGTATCTCAAATGGTCAACCTCCCCGTTTTTTACACCGCCTGCCCACCTGTTTCTTACTTTCCTGTAAGGGCAACCATTTTTTACACCCATGTCCGCCTCGGTCACCGTTTTTACACCGCCGTCGATGTTGTATTCGTCGTGCTTGTCGTGTGCAGTGCAAATTACAATAACGGATACAAGAAAGTGCAAAAGAGGGTGGATAATGTGCCTCGCAACATCGTCTTTATCAGAGAAGGAGATGAAAGCACTCTCACATGTATGACGGGAGTACGGAAAAAGGTTCCCAATAGCGAGCACACACAATCATGGGACGAACGAAGTATTGAAGCTAACTCGAGACGAATTTATTTTACTAGTGGACGAGCGAAACTGGTTAAATGACAACGTCGTCAACTTCTTCCCGAACCTCATCGAACTAGACAACTGATGTAGAATCACACACGTAGAATGCGACGTCGAGAATGAAACCGTGATTAGAATTGGAAAGAGTCACATTCCTAGAATATCAGTGCTGAGCTCGTTTTTCTTCGCCAAACTTTTCGACAGCGAAATGAGATATCAAGAGCGAGAGATGCAGCTGGTCGAATGACATTATAATAAGTGACATGGACTTGATAATTGCCCCTTTCCATATCGCATACGCGAACCACTGGACCCTCGTTGTGGCTGACTTCAAGAGGAGGAAATTTGAATTTTACGACTCTCTCAGCCCCGACAAAGAACTGGCAGCCAAAGTGACCGGCGGATTTGCAAAGTTTTTGTTTAAAATATCGATTCAGCAAGGCAAAGAGGTGGACACGAAACCGTTTAATCACATATGGACCGTAGAGGACGTCCCGAAACAACGTGACACTAGCTCGTGTGGGGTCTTCATGCTCGCATACGCATCGCTATTGGCAAGGGGTCACCTTCCGCCTTTCTCTTTCACYGYTGATGACATACYYGCAATACGTCGTCGAATGGYTTTGGACACAGTGRCTCRCGAGTARTATGAACCTGCTGCTGGATATTGTGATTACATGCGGATGGATGTGGGTAACATTAAATTGTTTGTCATGGAAACAGTGTATAGAAGATGACAACCATTGCTCCAAGTTCCTGCCCCTTATCCCTTACCCCAAACCCCTTACCCCTTACCCCTTACCCCTTACCCTTGCATGTATACCCATACCCCAAATTCAAATGCATTTTTGACCCTAAATCACCACGGAAATGACAATTTAAATTTCGTTCAAAAAATACAAAATGTCCGTTTTGACGAAATCGCTGTTATTGTACTTTCACTCCTACGACAACACAAGTATAAGGTCAACCTAGAGAAATGTGAGTTTGGATGCACTAAGATCTTATACTTGGGTCATGAAGTATCCGCGGAAGGTATTAGGCCGGAAGATGCGAAGGTGGCTAGTATCAGGGACAAGCCACAACCTCAGACTGTTACTGAGGTCAAATCTTTCTTATGTATGTGCGGCTACTATAGGAACTTCGTGAAGAACTATTCCACAGCCGCCTCTCCTTTGAATGATCTAACTCGACTTGAGACACCGTGGGATTGGAGTGATGAGTGCGACGCTGCTTTCAAACGATTGAAGCATGCACTCATGAATCCTGAGGTTCTCATGGTGCCCGATCCTCAGAAGCCATTCATAGTGACCACTGACGCAAGCCAATACGGCATTGGTGCAGTGTTGGCTCAGCAGGATGGGAAGAAGTTGAAACCGATGGAGTATATGAACAAAAAGATGTCATCAAAGAAACTTGCAAAGTCCACCTATGAAAGGGAACTCTATGGTCTCTACAAAGCACTTGTCCATTGGAGGTACTTCCTGTTGGGACGGTTCTTCTATATGAGAACTGACCATCGGACCCTTAAATGGATCAAGACTCAACCGACTCTTTCTGATGCACTCAAGCGCTGGATTGAGGTCATAAATCAGTATGACTTCAAGCTAGAGTATCTGAAGGGAGAGTACAACAAGGTTGCAGATGCGCTATCACGTAGGGCAGACTACCTAGGGGCGCTAGTTTCTGAGTTTGGTGTATGTGAGGAACTAACTCAGTCGCTGGTGGAAGCCTATCAGGAAAATCCTGTCACGATGGATATCATACGCAAACTTCAGGCAAAAGACAAGGCCAAAGAAGATGAGTTTGTGATGGTGGACGAGCTTCTCTTTCTACATAAGGCCGGATTTAAAAGGTTAGTTGTCCCATCTAGTGAACGTTTGTGTAGTTTATTCTTAGGAGAATGTCATGACGCAACCAGACACTTTTGCTACAAAAAGACGAGTGTCAATCTAATACAACGATTTTGGTGGCCCGGAATGCTAGAAGATGCAAAGAAGTATGTGGAGACCTGTCAGGTCTGTCAGAGGGATAAGTCGCGAACTCAAGCACCGCTTGGGTTGTTGAAACCCTTACCTATCCCTGCTGGTACGGGACAGAGTGTTTCTATGGACTTCATGGACACCCTGGTGACCAGTAGGAGTGGCAAGAGGCACATCTTTGTCATCATAGACCGATTCACCAAGTACGCTAGACTAATTGCCATGCCAGAGACCGCAAGGACTGAACACGTCATCAAGTTGTTTATGGACAACTGGGTGCGCGATTTTGGACTACCTAAGTCAATCGTTAGTGACAGAGATGTCCGATTCACAAGTGAGTTGTGGAAGAAGACTGTTGAGCAGATGGGCAGTCAACTTCAGATGACTTCAGGGAATCATCCCGAAGCCAACGGACAAGCCGAGCAGATGAACAGAGTTGTACAATACCTGCTGAGGCATTACATCAAGCCCAACAAGGATGACTGGGATGAGAAGTTGCCTCTCTTCGCCAGTATGTACAACAACGCTTTACACAACAGTACCGGCGTTAGTTCCAATCAGCTACACTTGGGATGGAAGCCTAGATTAGCTCTGGACTTCCTCCTACCTGAAAACCGACCTTCTGCAACTTCAGGCACACTTGAGTATGGTGTGCAATATGAAAAGTTGCTACACCAGGGTGTTGAGCACATCAGGAAAGATCAGCAAGCAATGATTGCTTATGAGAACAAACATCGTCGACAGTCCTCATTTCAGGTAGGGGAACGTGTTCGGGTTAAGGCTAGTGAGGTAGGACAAGAATTCGGTATCTCTCGAAAACTAATGCCTCAGTATTTTGGTCCTTGGGAAGTCCTCGACATAGTTGGGGATGAGATGGATTGTCCTACCTATGTTATCCGCATCCCTGGTCACTTGCGCACTCACCCTGTCTTTCACGCCTCAAAGCTTGCACCTTTCGCTGAGACAGATCAATTCCCTTCAAGGAGATCGATGCTGCCCCCAACCATGGATGGCCAAGTGGACATCGACGACATTGTGGATCACAGAGACCTGCCTGTTCCAAAGCCACTGGGTAGAGGAAGACCTCCCAAACCCAAGAGAGAATATCGCATCAGATTCAGGCATCATAAGGATCTAAGAGAAGATCAGTGGTTCACCAAAGAGGAACTGATTGACACAGCTCCTCAAGTGGTGGCAGAATATGAGAGGATGTTAAAAGGGAACGCACCTGCAAAGTAAGTATCTCAGCGGACTTTCGAAGCTAAGGGGGATGGAATGTGAGGATTGAGCCCTCAAAGGGGCCTTGCCGTGATGTACATGTTTTGGGCTAAGGCCCCCAGCAAGCCTCGTGCCCACCCTAAGTGAAGGCGGGCCAGCAAATCAACAAGAGCCCTTTGTTCTAACATTTCACGAAGTGGGGTCCATACAGTTGCCGCACGCCAGTTGGTTGGAGTGCACCGAGTATCGGATCTCTGCAAATGCAGAAATCCCAGGGCCCCAAAATTGGTTAGGCCCTGGGCACATAAACGTGAGGCCGACAATGCATGCTGGATATAGAGGTCCAAAATGCCAATGGGAAACCGGTCCACTATCTGAATCTGGACGCAGGCCTTGATGAAAGAGGCGCAACTGCATCTCCTGGGCCCCAACCGCATTGGGCCTGGATACAGGTACTGGGGCCCAGTCGCAGGCTCAAGGGAGGCCGCCCACACGCAAAACTGGCATATAGGCAGGGAGGGCGAGTGGGCAGGGATCTTGGCCAATGCAGGTATTGCGGGCACGCTGCTGCATTGTAGCGCTAGCACTTGCGCTGCGCAGTGGCTGAGAGAAGCAGGCTAGCGCTAAGCGGTAGAGCGCAGCCTGGGCGCAGGGCGCTGGCGGCCATAGCCGGGCTGCCTGTGGGCGCAGAGGAGGTGAAGGGCGAAGGTGGTTCTTCGGAGGTGAAGGGCGCTGTGTGGGATAACAAGGGAGAGTGAGGGTGAAGAGAGAGAGACGTACCTGGTGGAGAGGAAGTCGGCATTGGTGTTGACGTCATCACTCGTTGGTCGTCAAGTTGTCTGGTTGCTTTCATGTTGTAGTTGTAGGGATAGGTTGTAGAGTAGATATGGCGCCTAGCGCCATTCAAGAGAGAGAGCTACATTGGGTTATGCTGTTGGTGTTGCCTGATTGGGCTTGGACATCGACTCACGATTCTGCTGTATCGTTCTCAAATGGATGGTTACTTGGTTCCATTGTGCTATCTGCTCTTGCTTTGACTACTTGGACTTCAGTGTGATTTTGCGATTTGGATTTTTGTGCTTCGTCCACATTCATGTTCCTTGCAGAATGAAGACTTTCAAAAAAAAAAAAAAAAGAAGAAATGATACAGAAGTACCCATGCGACCATAGGGGATACCTATAAGAGTAATGATTGCAGTGTTTGTCCGTCTTTTCACGTCTTACGCCAAGTTACCCGCGGTCATTTTCGGAGATGGTAGCGGGTAGACGGCGGAGGTGGGTTGGAGGAATGCGTGGACTTCGTCAAGGGTTGAAGAAGGTGGTATTCCCCCTGAGGAGGACCGCGTGGCAGCGGGTCGAAACCAGTTGGGGTGCCATTATGATACCCACCGGCGTTACATTGTTGTACTTCTGTACTTTCATACTTTGTATGGTGTGGTATCATATCCTAATCAGCAATCAGCAATCTAGAGTAAACATGCCCTGACCTGAAACCTTTCAAAAAAAAAAAAAAAAAAAACACAAATCAAATCAAAACAAAAAAACGCCTATGAATTTAATTACTGTAGGGCCGAGTGCCCAAGGGAGTACACCAATGAATAACAATACCTCGTGGCGCCTCCGGAGGTCACCTGGCCTCTGACGCTGCTCCCCAGGCCTGCATCAGATACAATGGAAGGTTGTAATTACCCAAGCAATCCTACCACATTCGGGCCTTTTTTACACTGCACAAAAGTCATTCTTTTACATACGGCTAGTACTAAAAAGCAACTCCTAGTTAAAGTGGTGGTATTATTCCAGGCATTGCGGCGAGAATGCCAATTATAATATTATATACAATTTCATTTTGTTTGTTGTTTTTTAAACCACCAGTACTCCCTAGAGTCGTGCCCATTAACGCGCCTCGATTTTAGGAAACGTACGAGCTACTACAGGAGCGCCCAGATTCATCCGACTAGAATTTTTTCTACTCTATTTTCTTCCGCGGCCGATAGCTGGGCCAAGTACTGGTGGCTTACGATGTTGTTAACGCATGAAATGAAACAAGCCGCTTCTCAATTTATCGCACACACTATAAACAAGAAAGACTGAAACCCTAAACCCGAACGGGTGGATAATTGGTACATATTATGCATGACATTCAATTTACAATGAAAGCTATGCAGTGTATGCACATTGACTTTTTGATAAGATCTAAACGACTACCAGACAACTCCATAAAAAATGAAGACACAGATGCTGCTCCCCAGATCTAATGGAACAATGGAGAACAGCCAAGACACAACTGAACCTATACCTTACTGTGACCTATACCTCACTCCCTACGTTATCTCCCTTCACAAGATGGACTAAAAACAAATGTTGAAGGGACCGGAAAGCATGCAACTGGGGTGTGCCAAGGATTTAGGAAAATGTGGGACGGGTGTGGAGTTCTAGGTCAGACGTGGAATCTCCCGTGTGCTTGTCGTGTGCGACAGGATGCAGCCAGAGATAATTTTGTCGATCGGGCAACTACAAGAAGTTGAAGATGTGGTGCGCTTGTCGTGTGTCCGTGCTCTCAGATGACCTGAATAGCGAAAACCGAGTAATGGCCCTGGGAAAGAAACTTGAAACGAGTGTACAATGGGATGCTGGACCCCGTTTTCAGAAGGTGCTGCTCCCCATCAATAGACCAGAGCATCCAGTGGGGCCCCTGCTAGAAGGGGATGCTTATGTCACCGCCTGCAAGAAGCTGCACAGTGTCAGCATGAGCGACAGAACAAGGAGGCCTGTCGAAAAATTCATAGATGACCACCAACACCACAATGAAAATTCAATTAATCCACAGACAGTCTGAGACAGAACGATCACTTAGTTTTTTTTACTTTTTTTATTTTTTATTTTTTATTTTTATGGAAAACGGGCCCAGCCTCGGATTCAATACAATCATAATTTGTGAGAAACTGGGAAGATATTTGGCATATCCTACAGCATTGACTACCCCAGAGGAGCTGGGGGGGTCACTGAGCAGGAGCAGAGAATGAGGATTTAACTGGAGATTGCCGAAACTACAGCTTCTCCCAACTGTGGGGGGGGTGGAGAGCAAATTTGTAGAAGAAGTATTTGTACAACTCTTGCAGCCAACTCTGACAAAAGTACAACCAAACATATTGTAGGGGGACCGCCGCAAAACTCGTGTAGTGAAGACCATACGGACTCAAGAAAACCGCTGGATGCTGCAAGAATTGCCTTTTCACCCACCTATGGGATGCCAAAAATGAAAGGGAAGCATTGGGAGGTCAGACTAGGTCTCATGCAGCCAACTATGGACAATCAAACAACGTCCTTGCCTTGATGGGTAAGATTATACATTTGCTCCCTGAGGGAGTGTTGGTCAACATCCTCACAATGAATAGCCTGAAGGTTTTACCAAGATCTCTTCACGTCCCGAATCCCTCAACCACTGGATCCAAGACACCTAGCTGAAGTGGTAAAATTTCTTATACACATGGAGGGATGTCTATCGGCAGTGCAGATGGAGTGAGTTGAGTGCAAAATAAGTAAAGAGGAAATCTGGGTGGCGTTAATGCAAATGGACGAAGAAAATACCCCGGGCATCGATGGCTTCCCAAAAGAGTTCTGGGAAACTATGTGGCCACATTTCTCAGACGACCTTATGCAATACTATGAGGAAGTCTGGCATACAGGAGTGATGGGAGAAATGCTAGGGCAGAGGGTGCTCTCTTTACTCCACAAAAAATGCGACAAAATGAATATACGCAACTACCGCCCGATAACCCTCCTGACAGTAGTCTAAAAAATATTGTCTAAGGCACTTGCCAACCGCATAATAGAGGTGGTGGAAGATCTGGTGCACCCATCACAAACGGGGTTCATCCGTAATAGGAACATTCAAGAGAACATACTCCTAATCCATGATGTGATTGATCTCGCACGCAGGGATGGAAGTAACGCCGCATTAGTCTTTATCGACTTCGAAAAAGCATATGACCATGTTGATTGGACCTTCCTAGACAAATGCCTTGAAAAATTAAACTTCGGCCCAATCTTCCGAAAATGGATTAGGATTCTTCACCAGAACGCCACCACCAAAGTGCAGATAAATGGCACCTTAGCCCCGGAAATAAAACTCCACAGATCAGTCTGGTAGGGAGATCCGATAGCACCCTTCCTGTTCCTGCTGATTATGGAGGCCCTATCAGCTAACCTACGCAACAGCAAAAACCTGAAAATGATAAACCTGTCCGGAATCCCGGAAAAAGCCGTCCCAATATGCTCGCTATTTGCCGATGATCTAACGATTATGACAGACGCAACAACGGAAAACATGGAGGAAATAAAGAGTTTGATGGACAGATTCTGCGCCCTCTCAGATATTTCCATCAATTGGGGACAGAAAACGCAGGGATGGTGGATCCATCACCAGGGGAGTCGACCCCTTGAAGAACCACGAATTACATGGATCCCTCAGGAAGCGACTGTGAGGGTTCTAGGGGTAAAGATGACAGCACACGGACGACCACTAGACAATTACGAATGGGTCACAGCCCCGACACTGGCCAAATTCACCCAATGGGACCACAAACACACATCCCTGTTTGGGAGGGCCCTAGTAATAAACAACATGGTTCTAGCGACGCTATGGTACAAATTTGTCCTATGGCCAGTCAGCGAAGAGGCCCACAGGATCCTGAGGCGAAAAGTGGCAGCTTACTAATGGAGAGGAGACAGCCAAAACCCCAATACCATGAGCGGGGTGGCATGGGACTCAGTAATCCAGCCTAAAGCCCAGGGAGGACATGGCATAATAGACCCCCCACACAGACACAGGCCGTGAGCCTGCTATGGATTGTGCGGCTGATCTTCGATACGTCCCAACAGTGGAGACCGCTGGTCATGCGACAGATCGCACACCTGGCCCCAAAAGCTCCCCCGAAAACAGATCCGCTGATTTGGGTAGACGACAGATACTGAAAGGTCCCGAAAAGAGCTCCGAGGGGGGATTAACGAGAGGCTCTGTGGCCACGACTAATCAAAACATGGAGAAAACTCCCCCCCCCAAATCGCCCCCCCCCAGAAAGGTGGGAAGAGGTAGCAAGACAACCCCTTTTCGGGAATCGGTGGATCACAAACACACACAGTCAAATCTTTTGTAGTACGGACTCCCCATGGAAGGTGTGGGTCAAAAATGGGATTACCCGGGTAGGAGACCTCTGGGACAACCGCAGAAGGGACTGGAAACAGCTCGAACAAATAAAAGAGAACCTTCGCTATTGCCACAATTCCGAAAAAGCATTGGAGGAACTCCTGGAGGCCTTCCCCCTGGCCTGGCTAACCATCCTGCGCAAGGGTCCTCAGCTGCAGGAGGGAGACTGGGTGGCCACCAAAGATTCAATAAACCATGTAGGGCTAGTCCACTGGGTGGGACCAGAAGATGCCCTGATTGAGGTATACAGGGTAGGAAAGGATGGGCGGCTAACGGGCAGCAGGGACCCCTTCCTATGTACAGACAAAAGCTTGCTATACAGAGTAAGGGTCTATGGCGAAGGGGAAGAAAAAAGAGCTTTCAGACCTGAGACCCCGCTAAGCATGTCCCAATGGATCCCACAGAGTGGGTGTGGAACCCGCCAGCACATCCCAGGGCTCACGAACGAAAACCTACGCCCCTTCGAAACCTGACTGTCAAATCTACCTACCGGAAACTCAGGGTCAAGAAAGAACTAAGAGACATCGTCCAACAACGCTGGCAGAAACATCTGAACATTGACAGACATCTCCTGACACCTATCAGATGGTTAAGAGACTGCAAATGCGGGCCGGCCAAAATCACATCTCTGCAATGGCAAATCATGCACCGCTGCCTCCCCACCAACAGTTGGCTGATAGATCACACCCGCCTAGAACAGCAAGGGCGGGCCCTCCCGTGGTGTCCTCGGTGCCTATTAACCTTCCCAGTTCGGAAAAGGGAGGAAACAATAGAGTATATTTTCCTCCAATGTCCAGTGGCAGTTGCGACGTGGAGATGGTGGGAGAGGATCTGGCGACAACTAGTTCCAGAATATGCATGGCAATGGGAATGGAGGGCGATTCTGTTTGGTCACCATCCAGTCCTCCAAGACCAGACCTTTGCATGGAACATGTTCCACCTAGGAAGAAGAGTGATCCTATGGGTAATATGGTGGCAACGATGTGCCCTGGCCATGGAGAAAGTGATGGTGGATGGGGAAGAAAGAAAAGAATACCTTAAACAACAATTTCAATTAGAATTAGCTAGAGTGTGGGCTTTAACAAAAACAGAAACTTGACACTTTCCACCAATCCAAGGACATCCTAACAACAATCCAAAGATTCGCACAAGAATGGTTGGGCGGGGATCGGGAGGGATGGGTAGCAGAGAGAATCTGGTCCGGGCCATGGGAAAACCAAAATCACAGGGAGGAAGAGCAGGTGGCAACAAAACCCCACCGCGATTACCATTTGGCATTCAAGGATTAGGCAGCGATTGATCCTGGCATCCCCCTGCGACCGGCGGAAGAATTTGCAGATCCCTTCCCGCCTCATCATCAAGCAATAGAGGAATGGGTGGGCTAAGTGGGACATGAAGCCCCTCAGAACAGAGGCGACGCGAGCACCAACAGGATGCAATAAACCTGGTATAGGCCCTCTTGCTAACCCATACCTATGAGGTAGGGAAAGAACGAAGGAGAGATGGCGGATCATAGGTCCGGCAAAGGAGAAACCAGAACTGCACGCAGATAAAAGGCACCTAATAGAAGGAAGTTAGAAGGCGAGAGGTTCCCCCCCCTTTTTCTGATTTCTTTCTCCAACCTGCTCAGTCAATCCTTTGCGTCCCAGAGCAATCAATGCTGGCAGGCGTTAAAAGGCAAAAGTATCATCAAAAGTATCATCAATCCATCAACACGCTACAGACCCACAAGAACACATCTTACCACAGGATGGGGACAAGGCAACAGGGTACACCCGACAAACAGCAGAGTTGCAGAGAGGAGGAGAACAGGATTTTGGAGTTGCAGAGAGGAGGAGAACAGGATTTTGGACCGGAAACGGTGGGAGATTCAACAGGTGCCCCCCAGTGACTCTTCCCGAACCCCTGCCCGGGAAGACGAGGAGGAAAGGAGGAAAAGAGGCAACAAGTTCTCACTATCTCATTATCTAAGACTATCTAAGATCGGGTCACGCCCTCACTTACTCAGTGATATCTGGTTTAGTCGAGGGAGGAGGGAGCCAGTATGTCACAGTAGCAATCTGGCGCCGAAATCAAGGTGAAGAGACTCCCCCCTGCTCAGTCAATCCCTTGGCTGCCAGGGCAATCAATGCTGGCAGGCTTTCCCCACGTTTCTTGCTGGTGATTACTGATGTATTCCATTTGTATCATCCTCATAAGGGACCCTGGACCCGTTTTCCAGCAGGTGATGCTCCCCACCAATAGATGGAGCCTCTCCCCAGGTGCTAGCGGTGTCTGCTCTTGACAGCATCGCTATCACAGGAGGGTTTTTGTAAAAAAAAAAAAAAAAAAAACACTATCTCCTCTTTTCTTTTTGTTTTTCTTTTTTTTGCACAAGGCCTAAACAAAAAAAAAGAAACCTCTCCGCTCCGGAGGATAAGGTTTTGCTTTGCACTTTTGAGTATCTTTATCGGATTAGAGTTCTTTATGTATCCTCCTCACAGAGATGGCGAGCGTATCTCCCAGAGCTACCCATACCACAGCTTCCTATTGACCCTCTATAATGGGGATAGTGGACCAGCAAACAAAGGAATCCCCAATATCTTCATAATCTCACAGTCAATGCGACCCGGCGGATGCTTAGGGTGCGAGTTGACATAACTGCTATTTTGGTGGAAAGATGGGCCACACACCTTGACATTGACATGAACACATTTAAATCACCAGTACCTTTCCCTGCTCGGAAAAAAAATGCCCACCGGTTAACATGGGAGGCGGGCAGGCTCGGGACTACCGGCGCGAAATGGCTGGTGGCGCCAGCCAAAATGAGGCCCGTGCTGGTTCATTCTTTTTGGGTGCGCAGGGCAGTTTTAGGCTCATCGATAGCTCAGAAAGATACTGATGGCTTAAAAATATCAGTTTTTTGAGAGATAGCAAAAGGAGGCCAGCCAAATTTGCTTCTCTACAGTGGCAGATTGCCCATAGATGCCATGTGACGCCCAACCTCACGCCCCCGCCTGGCTGTTGCACGGCCGCGCGGAAACTCAGTCGCGCGGCCTCGGCCGTAGCCTAGGCCGCAGGATCCTCAAGTCGGGCCCGCGGGGGAACCGCAGGTCGACCCTAACACTCCACTAGATGAAGAGACACTCAGAGGGGACTTGGAGATTCCTACCGAATTTTGAAGACCGATATCATCGGAGAAGGCACAAGACGGGTCTGAGGATGCGCCTGCTGTATGTGTAACGACGACATCAATGGAAAAAAACATGTTTGTGGGGGAGCTGGAACCGCAAGTCGAGCCTGAAGGGATACTTGGAGGCGACTTCGAGCTTTGTACCAAATTTCAAAGTTCGATATTATCAAAGAAGGCAGGAGGAAAGTTTTAGCATGCGTCTGCTGGAAGAAACGACACTCTTCAGGGGCTCGCGAGGAAAGAAGCAATCCAAGTACCTGACAGCGAAGAGGATGAAGGACGTATTGTACTGGCTACGCCCGAGCAACATACACATGTGGAGGAAGTTGAAGAGAATATACTTGAAGTTCAAACTCTTGTACAACAGCTAAGCCCACCTGTCCAAGGCGTAATAACCATCCAAGAATCCCCTGTCACATCAAGGCAGTTGGGAGGTGCGAAAGAAGACCGTGTTGAAGGGAATGTGACAGTTCGTCGCCGAGGTAAGCACTTACCTCGCCCAGGGAACATGTGTGTAGTATTGTGTCTCACATATGACCTCATCCTTTCTTTTTTGGCCACACAGCATCCAACTGTTCCTTGTTTTTTTGCATTTATATAGCGTGCATTTGTGGTGTGTCCGAATCGGTACCATGAAGTAGAAGATTGGTAAAACTTTCTTGCTATTAATACTTATTCACATTCATGTTGTTTAAGCGAATTTCTAATAGTATGAAATTGAACGTCACTCATATTACTTGTCACTATCGGTCATGATTGTGGTCTTTACGTTGATGAACATGCAGGCCTGCGTAAAGAACTGTGGAAAGTGCCTCACATGCACTCGCAAAGGAAGAGTGACAAAAATATTATACGACGTGGTTTGCAAACCTTGTCAACGTTGTCGTTGTTGCCCAAAAAACTTGGAAGACGCACCGAACATATGATGATCCCGTTTGTGAAGCCGGTTGCCCTAAGGATGTTTAAAGTTGTGGGAATAGACACCAAACAAGGGAAGAAATTACACCGCTAAGGTTGCACGTTGTCTATTGTGAAAAGCAACAGCGACAGCAAAGTAGGCAAACAAGCACCGTCATGAACTCGTGTCCACTTCTTGTAACGATTTTCAGAAAGGCATCACGTCTACAGAAGTCTTAGAGTCTGACATACCGTTGCTGTTTACGTGTGTGTTTGTATGCAGTGCCTGACCCATCGTTTAAGATTCCTCTAGCAACGGTACACCTCACTGAGGACGAGGTGCAATATGCTGAACGGACTGTGAGCACCGGTGAAGATAATGAAAAATACGACATCCTTGTTTATAAGGGTGACTGAAAGGTGGAAAAAAAAGACAGCATGGTTATCATCGAAGATGGAGGATGGTTGAATGACGAAGCCGTGAATTTGTATATGGTAGCCATCCAGATCGACAACGACAATGCCAGACAAAATTTGATGTTTAGAGAAGAAATTAGAGACGAGACTCCTAGTGGCATTCCATTTGTGTATATTTTAGATTCATTTTCTATGTCAGATTGACATCTGCAGTGTCCAGAAAAATTGCTTGCTGTGAGGGAATGAAGTGGGTTAGGGGGAAAATTATTTTTGATTTTAACTTTGTACTTATTCCTCTTAACTTTGGGAACCACTGGCTTTGACATGTGTTAGAATAGATGGTTGCAAATGTGAATTCTGTCTTTGGGACTCTCTCCGTCGCTCTGACCGTCTCGCACCGCTTGAACTATTAGCCGCGTACTTTAAAATGGTGTTCCAACGTCGAAAACATTGTTAGATGCATGTATAACGGATAGTCTTACAACATGTTGTGTACATGTATGGGTTGGATCTTCCCTATGCAAGGTCCGAATGCTTTGACATATGATGCGTGAAAAAATTATTCTTTTTCTTGTCCTTCCGCTCGCAGGAGGATGCATGTTGCATCGAACAATTGTCTGATTTGCATTGAGCCTAAGGGTATCCTCTGTTCAAAGTAAGACCAAAAGTAGATTAGACATATGCCTAATGAGTGGTTCAAACTTTGTCGAAAGTCGACCATGTGCACTCACGTATACAAATGATCACGAAAAAGGCCATCATCACGTATACGCGTGCCGGCATGATCCGTCTCCGATCCGATCGCATCTTACACGCATGAAAGAATGAATTGTCTATTTCCCAAGGTATGAACTTTCGTAGGCCATTCTGGATCACCGACCGCAACTGTCAAAGGGATCTTGAGTATCAAGAATAGAGGGAAAACGAACAACTCCAACAGTTCCGTCGATCAAACTTAAGGCTTCCTGCCTACCCCTACCGTTGTGTCGTCGCCCGTACATCGTACGGGGGGTCCCCGTACGGGCCGTACGGACGGACGTACACACGCCCGTACGGGCGTACGGACGCTTCCCGTACGAGCATGCTACGGGCCTCTGGGTGGGTGCTGAGGGGGGTAGAAGGGCATGGGGTGTTGGGACAGGTCAGTGGGGGCAGTGATGTGCTGTTGAAAAAAAAGAAAAAAAAAAAAATCGATGAAAAATGAGAAAAACAAAAAGGACTGCCCGCGTCCTCGCGGGCCTCAGCCTGGCACCCAGTGCCGCGGCCCAGCGCAGTTTCGAAGGGCAGGCCCTCCGAAACTGCCCCGGGCCGCGGCACTCGGTGCCAGGCTGAGGCCCGCGGGGACGCGGTCAGTCCTTTTTTTTTTTTTCTCATTTTTCACCAAAAAAAAAAAGAGCTTGAGGTGGACTCGGCGGGCCTTGGGGGAGGCACTGAGGCAGAGGCCAAGGACGTCTGAATATAAGTGAGGTTTTGGGCGTCAACGCCCACAGTTTTGTGTTGTCGCCCACATTCGTGTTGTCGCCCACGCAACAATGCTCGTGGAGGTTGTTGACGGCAACACACAGAGAGAGAGAGTCTGAGAGAGAGAGAGAGAGAGAGAGAGAGAGAGAGAGACGGGGCAGCTTGGAGAGAGAGGGGGAGGGAGGGAGAGACAGAGACGACGACGACGGAAGAGGGAGAGGACGACGACGACCGTACGACAACAACGCGACGACGACGCGGCGGCAAGATGGCGCGTAAGCGCACGCCGCATAAGTACGGTCGTACTACATACAGACGCCCCGTACGTACGGGGATCTCCGTCCGTACGCGCCGTACGACTAAACGGTGGCCGCGCGCTCTTGGACAGGACTTCGGCACGCGCAGATAGAGAGAGAG
>BFEA01000107.1:1499505-1513445 GCA_003427395.1 Chara braunii | reverse complement strand
TGCAGATGGACTCTCCACGAGACCCGACACCCACCCGCCCGAAAACCAGGGTCGACCCCCCCCTCCAAGACCGCGTACGGTCGTACGGAAGTCTGTACGTACGGCTTGTATGGGCCCCCGGGTCCCCGTACGTACGGCCCGTATACGTACGGGCGTATACACAGCCCTACCGAACTAAGAACGATCGACTGTGTGCATGGGACTTCCAGAGGGCCATAGGACAAAATTATCGAATCCCGGATTACCCCGACACCCGCAACCACCAGTACTACGTGACATCGAGATTCGTCGCCATGGAAACTAACCTCCCTCCATTCTATCTCCTTCTCCCTTATCACAATCTTACGGTCGTCCCTTGGGATGTGATAGCCCCTTACTGGCCCCGAAGGAAGTGCTATGAGTGTCAGCAGTATTACACCTATCGGGCCGCAATATTTGTCAGACGCACCCGTTTCGACGCTGAGCGTCGAGAATACAGCCTCCGGCTAAGGCCGTGCACGCCAGACTCCGAAATCTGGGAAACCCGTCGACGACAAGTGTTTAAATAGAGAGACACCCACTTTGCTCCCTCCATACACATAGTACCAGCCCGCACCATGCGACGAGGCTGGTGTTTCCTCTATGTCTCCTCCTCCCTTCTCCTTTTCGTCTCCGCCTCCTCCTCCTCCTCCTCCTGTTCGTCCTCCTCCTCCTGCCCTTCCTCATCCTCCTTGTCTCCTCCTCATCGTACTTCCTCATCTTCCATGCCTCCTCGCCTCCTTCCCTTCCTCGTGTCCTCCCTTTCCTCATGTCCTCCCGTTCCTCGCCATCCGTGTCTCCTCCTCCTCCCAATCGTCCTCCTCCTCCTGCCCTTCCTCTTTTCCGTCCGTCCATCTCTTCTCCTCCACCATCTCGAATCCTCCTCCTCCTCGTCCTCGCTATCCTCGTCGTCCTCCTCGTCCACATCCTCCTCCTCCTCTCCATATCCCCCTCTCCTTGCCATATCCCCATCTTTCTGTCATACGCCCCTGTTCCCCCTCCCAAAAAAAGATAAAATAATAAAAATTAAAATAAAAAAACCTGCACGATTCCGCACCCCCCGCACAAAACTCCGTACACAACTCCGCACGAATGTGCGGCTCGTGCGGTTGCAAGTATGATTTGGATTGATCGCATCTTTTGCGCCTCTTTCCGAACTCGTATGCTCTTCTCCTTCTTCTCTTTCTTTTTGTCACTTCTCTCTTTCCTCTCCTACTCTTTTTTTTTTTCTTTTTTTTTCCAAGAAAGAAACAGCCTCAGAGTACTCAGTGGGGGGTGATAAGAGCACCTTCACATAGTAACCTACTGTTGGGTGCTAGAATCTATTGGTGGGGAGCCACACCTGCTGGAAACCGGGTCCAGCATCCCAAGTACATCTGATTCAATTGATGAAAAATGTATACCGGGCCCATTACCAGGCTTCGGCTTGGTTTAATCTGACCGAGTCTGAGATAGATGGTGATAGCACCATTAGGAAGGTGAAGGCATGACCACTTCTGACACCACAAAGATGAGAGTTTGGACTGTTGTCTGCCTCTTCAGGCGCCCCTCTTGCCACCGCCAGATTGTTATGTCTACAAGCAGACAGAGTGCTTCTTCCCCGAGGCCCCATGGGCCTCCAGGGGACTTCCCGCCGGCCTCATTGTGACCTTGTTTTGCAGATGCTGTACGTGGGAGTGGCAGCAGTGCCCCAGGCAGCACAGAGGGGGCCCCGCTGGCCTTTTCTTAGCCGTGTGCAGCCAACATCCTTGAATTGCAGTTCATGCAGCTGCTTAACACCTGAGTGTGAGCCTCGCTCCACTACTCACCACATGCACAAAAGATTAAAAAATATGGTTGTTATGATCCTGGCCAATTTCAAAGTACAAATTCATGAGAAAGCACAATACCGTCGAATTGCAAAAAGAAATGAATGAACTTGAGAGAAGAGAGAGGCAAAGGGAAGAAGATGAAAAAGAAGACGAAGAAGAAGAAGAAGAAGAAAATGTACACCAGCAAGGACCAATGACAATTCTCCTCCTCCTTTTCTTCTTCCCGCTTTATTCAAACAATAAATAATCTAGGCTGTCGTTGCCCGGCCAGACATGCCCGGGCCAGTTGGGCCGGGGGAGCTCCCCCAGCAAAACCAGGCAGGTTAAAAAAAGAGGGAAGGATCCCCCAAAAAAAGAAACTGGCCTCAGGCCAGAATCCGGCCTTAGCTTCCATTTCAGTGGTGGGTCACCCAGGGGTGTTTGGGGGTTATAAAGCTACTCGAAACGGTTACTAGAGAAGTTTAAAAGGGTACTAGCTAAGCGCTCGCGGTGCAGGCAGTGCGGGCAATGCCCGAAAAAAAAAAAAAAAAAAAAAAAAAAAATTCACACCCAAACCAACTGCTAAATTTCAGCATTGTTAACAAATTCAAAAAACGGAACACACATAGATAGACACAAAAAAGGAGAAAGAAAGAGAGAGAGAGAGAGGGAGAGAGGAGCGAGAGAGATAGAGAGACACAGATAGACAGAGACAGARGAGAAAAAAAAAAAGAATGCAAAGAAGAAAGAAAGAAAAACACCATTCAAGTCAAGAAGATCGTGCAAAATGATGAAAGCATAATAAGCACAAAGTACAATCCATCTCCATTTTATTAAAAGAAAATAACATAATATTTATTTGCTCTCTCTCTCTCTCTCTCTATCTATCTATCTATCTATCTATTTATCTATCTATCTATTATTATTTGCTCTCTCTCTCTCTTTCTCTCTCTCTCTCTCTCTCTCTCTCTCTCTCTCTCTCTCTCTCTCTCTCTCTTTCTCTCTCTCTCCATCTTATGTAAGAGCAAACAACTCCCATCAGTGGAACGAAACTCTCACAACATGTCACGAATAGAACTCTATTGCAACACTTTCCGGCGATAATCCTCAAGAGTTTGAAATTGACTTTGTCGCTGCCGATGGTAGTCAAGATGGATGACAACATCAACAGACCTCCACGTGTTCATATCCGTATGCAACTCCTCAGCCGCTTGCGCGATATCTTGCAACCTGTGAGAGCTATCAAGATAGGAGAGATGCGCATGCACTTTTTTGGGACCAACGAATGCAAGAGACTCATAGACGGCAATATCAAAAGTAGAAGTTGTGACTTTTGGCAAACCTTCTGTACGGACATGCAGTTGTGCAACTGGTGAGACAGGAGCGAGGATAACGCAAGGAGCAGGAGATGGAGTAAACACAGCGGCAGGCGAAGCAGAAACAACTGTAGAAGTAGTGACGATGGGCGTTCCCACATTGAACGGCGAAGCATAATCTGCAAGTCGTTGACAATTGGCAGGAGACGGTGCCGGTAATGACAGTGGACGGACAGTGGCCGAAGGAAGAGCCGGAGAAGCAACACCGACAGGAATTCTTTTGATGAGATATTGTATGCGAGCATATCTGAAGAAGGGCTCTAGAATAGTCACATCCGTCGGACAATAGGGCAAATCAAATGTCATTCTTGCAATCTCCTCATTGGAGAGCGCAATGTAGTCATCATGCAGAAGGGATTGTAATATCCAGCTGGACTCCACATCCGAAATATTAAACGGATTGGAGGGCAGAGAGGATTCTCGTTCCGAGCGCATATCAGTGAGTTTAGTTCTCTGCCAATCAAGGATTTTTTCCCATATCCGCTCATCCTTCACGACCGTCGGAGTCTTCACAAACATTTCGAAAAAGATCTCATTCAAGACCTTTCGCAAACCAACCTTCTTTGCATTATCAAACCAGTGAGAAAGGTAAGCGCGCGGATGAGGAACACGTGCAACTGGCGGTGGGGGATTGCTATCATCGGGCACGTCAACAACTGTCGCACAATTTCGTATTTGGGACGGGGCACGAGCAATTCCTTCACCTTCACCACGTTGGGACTTCAAACACGGATCACGATCATCGCCAAAAAGCACATCCATAGGGATTGTACGAACTGCTTTCAGAACCTGAGTCACAGTTTCAGGACTAACAATTTTGTTAGTGACCCGATGATCACGAAGGGTAGGCTCAAGGCCGTGGGGCGAAGCCAAAATATTTGTTTTCACACGTCGACCGGTCGTTCTTTTGAATGTAGATTCAACACGGTCACCGGAACCATCAGTGGAGGTCTCTTCTTTAGCATCACTTAACACACATTTATCAGCGTCACCCGACCGATCCCATTGACAACTATCCCCTTTTGCACGAGAGTCATGAGGCCCCTCTTCCACAAACATATTTTCAGCATCCTCGAGCGTGTTCCCTTGAGGAGGCACATGCTCATCTTTAACTCCAAAACCAGCACCCCCGGCACGTGGTCGAGTTTAAAGGTTGACAGACATTTCATCGTTTCGGCTTATTTTCGAGGGTTCGGAACACTGCACCCGACTATTGGATGTAAGATTGGCATTACCATCAGTAGCAACGCTGGTGCCTGTCACTTTCAGCCTTTTGTTATTACCACGAGTGGCATACTTGTGGCGCAACTGAGAACCGCCTGCAAAAAAAAAAAAAAAAAAAAAAAAAAAAGGAAACGTGTTCGGAGCGATTATAATTGACGGTCGAAAGAGATACAGACGACAAAAGAGAAAAACTCATTCCAAAAGTTCGTGATAAACAATATTCTTTGTGATGAAATTTTTGTCAGGCAACGCAATACGAATGTTGTTGCGATGACCAACGCGCGACAAAGCAACATACAATTGGTCATGCGCAAAAACAAGTTTGCGCAACCAAACTGCACGAGAGACAGTTTGTCCTTGCCACTTGTTTATGGTCGCAGCGAACGCAAGACAGATCGGGAACTGCCTCCTATTCCATTTAAACCCCGTGGTTTCACCATCACTTGTCAAATCGATTTTGGGGATCAGTGTCGTTTTACCGGTGCGCATTATGGTTACTTCCAACAAATCATCATCAACAATCTTATTAACAATCAACCTTGTGCCATTACAAAGTCCTTGTTTGGGCGACAAATTGCGCAACAACATCACATGCGCACCAATTTTCAAGCGCAGTTTGTGAGGCGGAAGACTTGACTTATCAAGAGAATTTAAGAACTCACGCTCGATGCCAAGTCCGTGATCGTCAGAACCAGGGTAATCAACACTATAACTTTCACGCACCTCGCCAGGGAAATCGTTGAGAACCATGTCGTTAACACACCCCGCATCGTCATTAGTAGCGCAGAGAATCAATCGAGCGTAAAAATAGTCTGCATCCCCAACGTGTTCACAAACATCCTCAAACGTCTAACAAATCAAATCACGAATAGGTTTATCAGTGCAAATCTCATGCGGCAGTTTGACCGTGGCAGGTTTGTTAGGAACAAAACAAATATGATCACCATTTCCAATACGCATCAAAAACACGCCATACATTCGCGCCATTGCATCATCCCCTAAGCTTAAAATCCGCATATTCTCAGTCAGGCAATGGACCTCAAAAAGTTTCCACAAAGGAGACATTTTGATAGAGGCATCAATTTATTGTGCTCGAGACCCATGTTTCACAACCGGCAAAACCTGTCGAAAGTCCCCGGAAAAAACCAAAACCTTTCCTCCAAACGGAAGGTTACTGTTACAGACATCTCGAAGCGTAATGTCAAGAGCTTCCAAGTGGAACTTGTTGCTCATTGGAGCTTCATCTTAAACGATTAAGTCGGCACGACGGATAAGTTCAGCAAGTTCACTCTGTTTTGGAATATTGAAAAGACGTGTTATCAGGCTTCAAAGGTGCTCGAAATCGTGAGCGAAATGTTCGACCACCAGTCAAAAGAGTCGCCGCTATCCCACTCGACGTCACAGCGAGTCCAATACCATTACGCGACCTGGTCCCTTCCAAAATTGTTTCTATGCAAAAAGTTTTTCCTGCTCTCACCAGTGCATCTACAAAAGCATAAAGTGGTTGTTTATTTCCACGGTCCGAATAACTCTTTGCACCAGCGCTCATTGACGCGGCCGAAGACGTCGAAAATTAGACAAATTTAGTTCGCATTTCAATCGGATCATACCACAATTCGTCATTTATAATCAAGGACACAGTCCTGTTCTCGTAATGTTTGTTTATGTTGTCGGCAATCGTTTCTCCATCAGGGGTCAGATAATAAAGACCAAACAGGCGGATATTTTTGCCAGACTCATGCAAGATATAGTCAAGATCAAAGAGCACTAAACATTGCAAAACGATCGAAGGGAGAATCTGAGAACCCGTACGATACTGAAAATCATCACACATTTTTTCCCAATGTCGTTGAAAGAATTGAATAGGATCGTTGACAGTCCCAAACAGCAGAAGCATAGCGAATACTTTACGAACCTCTACAGACATATAATAGAGTGTGGTCGTATCTATACATTGATTATATGCATCATCGGTTTGCAAAAGTCCTAATCGAAGACACACCGATCGAGAACGAATCGTATTCGACTCCATCGACGGTACGAATTTCCGCAAAAGAGCATGCTCCACGAGAGTGTTCATGGTTTAGCAACACACGGAGATAGAAGCGTTCGCCTTCCGTAACCCTAACATGATGCAACCGAGATATCTTTTCGAAAGGAGCATCATGAAGAGCACGTTTTCTTTTGTTCCACACCTTATGCCGATTATCCCACACATGAGTCTTAATAATTTCAAAATACAAAGGAACCTCGTGTTTAGGAACACGTTCGTTCAAAGAGTAGTGATCCATCCATGCCGTCAATTTTGTGCTCGGCGGTCCGCGGAAAACAACATGATCTTTTGTGCCCGGTTCGAAGACCACTTTTTGCATGTTTTCGATATGCACGGACAATCTTTCGACTGCGGGCCATTGTTCCACAAGGTCGAACTCAAACAGACGCCAAGATGCCTCGCATGCACCAACAACACCCATATCTTGATAGGATTTGACTTCATCGGCAGGTGCATTATTATCTTGTTTGAAAACCATAGCACGATCACCCCCTTTATATACGTACTTATATGCATACATGCACGCCTTGATGTTAGCACAACATTCGACATTGATGTGGCAGTTAAACCTCATCAGCAAGTACCGGTTATACGGGACCACTCGACGATTATCATAAACAACGCGATTTTGAACGACCGTAAAGCCACCGTAACTTGATTTTTTTCTCCTATACGAAGGGTAAGTTTGTTCATCTTTAAAGGTTGTCCTGGAAATGAATTCTTTCGGAAACCCTTTCGTGTACTTTCCATTCTCGGTATACGAAGCATCGCTTTTCTCCTCACCGCAAATGCCGTGCAACATGAATTTGACAACCCTTTCTCTCAATTCCCCTTCAGGCGGAATCTCCGCACACACCACGTTGTCAACAGCATCTGCATCGCGGATTTTATCTTCCGGATGCAAGATAACCAATATGTGTGCATGCGGCAGACCCCTTTTTAGGAACTCAACTACATACAACATTCCATCGACCCTTCCAAAGATCCGTTTTTTCTTAATCTCGTCAATGAGTTGGGTGAGATAACCTTTCAACACTCGGGCAAGTAGATCCGGCCTGTCGCTTGCACATTGACCCGGCAACAGCGCTTGCTGGATCTCTAGCCAGTTTGTGTTACACGTCATAGTGATTAAGAGATCGGGTTTTTCAAACCGCCTCACGATTGTCATGCTGTCATGATATCTTTCAGTCATATACCGGGGTCCCCCAGTGAAGGTGGAGGGCAAAAGTATTTTTGTCCCAATACCATCACTGTGCTGATTTTGTTCCACAGCCTATCGCAGGTCCTGATAATATTCCCACCGCAAGTCTTTCTGATGGAATCTCACTCATTTTAAGCGAAGGGATTCAACCTTAGCGTAAGCCATGCAACAAAACTCGTGGAAAAGACGCGCCGCATAAAGGAGGCAAGGTTTTTCACCATCGTGTTCGTGTAGGTGAAACGCATAGTACTCCTTCGCACTGAGTCCCGGCGACCATCCAGCTTCCAACGCACGTTGGACGGACCAACTATCAATCCCTTCCGAGAAGAGAAAAACAAACCTCAAATAGTCGTGCGCTCGGGAACACTCCGGAACGACAACTGTTGGCCGCTGAACCAGAAGAGGGGCACGTAAACAAATCTCGAGCTCACGAGGAAGAAGGTCATCCGCGATGAGAACGCAGACCTCCGGTAGCTCCGACGGACGGTTATAACGCCTTGCATGTTCCTCCGCGGGCATGGCATCGGGATTGCTGAAAATCGGCATCAGACGTGTGTGCAGGTAAATTAAGAAAATTCACTCTTTGATCAATCGCATCATCCAAATATTGAGGATCGTGCAAGTAGAGTTATGCAAATTGAGGACGCCCCCCTTCCCCCACAGCCAATGCACCGACACGATGATAGATCGGACCCTGAGCCTGAAGTTGGCCCTGGAATCCTTGAACGTCATCGCTTGGTTATTTTAACCGCAAGGATGCGAGAGATAAACTATTATTGATTATCCTCGTATTCTTTCGAACGAATCGCCCGTCGGAAGTGTGAGACGTCCAAATAGAAAGAATATCATGTTCCGGCGACCCTTCTCGAGGCCATTCCCACAGAGGACAACGTCAAGTACCTTTTCTGCAGCATATTTTTGTCCATTTTTTTTCATGATTTCACAACTTAGCACCACAATACTTGCACGGTTCTCTACCACCAATGTTGAATGCCTCAACCGTGCTAGCACCCGCGACAATAGCCACGGTGTTCTCGACCGCTGCATATGGTGTTGCTATGGGTACAGACTGGAGTGTATTCATATCATCAGGTGGATCAACATCCAAATCATTCATTTGCTCATCCTGATTATCCGGCTCACTATGTTCCCGATTGTTCATTGAATTTTGAACTGTAACGGATGGATTGTGCGACTGCTCTGCTCTCCCGAACATACTTTGCGATTGCCTCGGTCGAGAACAATGACGACTCGTTTCCTTCGAAGAAGAAGATACATCCCTCGACTGGCCAGAGGTGGTTGCTCGAATTTCTCGAAGAATATTTACAGGGACCAAACTTCGCCTCACACCCCGCAAAAAACGTTTGTGAGTATCCATATCTTCTTTGCTCCTACGATTCTTAATCGCAGCTCTCAATGCACGCATACGTTTAACATGACAATTTGACAGTCTTTCCACCCTTTTCTTTCGAGTGAAAATTTCATACGATGTAGACCCCGGTTCATCGTTATTCATCCTATGGACTTGTTTTATTGCACCGCCACCGCCCATTGTACTTTCAACAACTACCGCATATGCATCAAAGTCGGGGAACACAGCCTGATGTACGGACGACAACGATCCAAGGTCCAAACGGCGCGCGACTTTAGTGGCGCGCAGTGCCCGAAGCCGCAACATACGATATCGTTTATTGCACCTCGAACAAATCGGTTTCAATATTACCGATCTCCTTCGACGATTATGAAATGCAACAAACTTCCTAACCATTGCGTTCGGGGAACTTAGCAAGGTTCAGAGAGAAGAGCATGGTTGTGCATGAACAATTGGGATGAAAACATGAAGGTTAGGTTGCACGCATTTTCGTCCCACATCTTCTGTGAATGGGGACGACGGTCCGTTCTTCACGTGGTGAATGAAAGGAAGAATCATCAGCTGGAAAGGTTGTTTCGATCCTAGGAACAGAATTTGTACAGACTCCATCATTCCTTGACTCCTACGAAAAAAAAAAACTGAGGACTTGCGATATCATCCAATAATAGAGTCGCTTGTTGGAAAGATAAAGATCTATCACTACACTGTTCTTCCACAGAACAATCAAGGCCGCGATCAGGAGTTGTCATCGGTTGTTTGTCACTTCTGTGAGCAGTCACATCACCCATAGCACCTACCGGTTGTACTAAAGACCCTCGAGTCCGACGACTCTGAGAAGGCGGTCGACCACGTTTGCAGTGTTCATCTTTTGATGACACCCGCGTTTCAGTCGTAAAGGAACAGCGAGTAAAATCCGAACGTGCGCGCAATCCTAATCCATCATTTGACAAAAAAGAAGCATTCTGTAACGAAGGAAAATGAACTTGAGCAGAATTAATGGCAGGAGAGTAATCATAGTTCGGTATCGTTGAAGAAGACAAGAAAGGAGCGGTAACAAGTGTTTCACAATGGCGACGGCGTCTTCGACACTTCCACTGAACATGCAAAGACCTATCGACAGAGGAAGAAAAGTTTGGAGCGGCGGATAAATGAATGTCGGGTGAATTCTTATCTATGCTTTCATCCCCCGCCATTTAAACGGGTGTATATGCCTATTTTTTTAGACGTTTGTAACGTAAAAATTAAAGGATATGAGAAATATAAAAGATATAAAAATCAATAAGATAAAATATATCCCAGAATGTTTGTATACAGATGCAATTATGGTATTATGGTGGTAAGAAAAAAAATATAGTGTAAAGCATTTAAAAAAAGATAAAAATATAGTCAAAGGATAAACGAAGGTGACAAAACACAAAATGAAAAACGAACAGAAGAAAGCGTTGAGTTCACGTTCTTTATTTTATTTTATTTTATTTTAATGTTTATGTGGAGGAAAATGAAAGTTCATTAGCTGATGACAAATCCTATTTTTTCTCTTTTATCCTTGCATTTTTTTTTATGTCTTCGTAAAAAAAACGATAAGTTCTTTTTCAGATGTTTTTTTTTTCCCTATACGCCCCTTAGTGTTTTCGGCCCCCATGGGATCGAGTCATACGTACCTCATTTATCCACGTTTACCCTTTGTTATTCCTCGACGGGGCTCACTTTCCTGTTCGTAAGAGTTTGTGATTGGGAATGAAGTTTCTTTTGACTCCAATCACATTCGATAGAGGTGACTCCTACTTGCGGTCAGCCTTGGGTATTCTAAGTCAGTCACCGTTCACAAAGAAATCGAAGAACGGTAAAAATCTTCCCCAACCTGGCCGAGTCCCAACCGTTAGGATGTAATCTGTGACACCCGTCTTCCTCGTCCAAGCACGAAGCTAGGATCTCAGAAGTAGGAGTTGGCTCCACCGCAACAACATTGCACCACCCCCATAAATGGGTCTATGCAGCGTACCGCACCTCTCCCCAGCCAACCTCGAAGGTCGTGGTTCCAGGAAGAGTTATTCCTAGCGATTGAGGTCGGTCAAATTGTTGATCACCTCACCACTCCTTTCCTCCCTTGTTTGGGTAACTAAGACAAAATAGGAGCAAAGGGGGTAAAGAACAAGATTTTTTGGAACAGGCTTACGTGAGAGGAGGTCGTTCGGGATAGCATGGGTGTCTTGGAAGAAAGGTTACGTTTATTGTTACTTTCATTATTTATTATCGAACGGGTTCCTTCTCCCATATTCCTTACATAACACTGTGTGACCCAACCCTCCCTATACTATTTACTTTTCTTCATGTAACCGCCTTAATGTTGTCAACGTTCAATGCAACATAATTATACGTACCTTGTTTTGGAATAAGCATGCTTTGCTTTCCTTGGACAATATGTAATCGGAGACGATGAATGTGTGTTGTTGTTGGCGGGGAGGGGGTGAAAGATATTGTTTTTAAACTTGTTTTATTTGTCGCTTCTAATTTTCTTAAATTATACTCACTTGTTTTTTTTTTTTTTTCAACCAATAAGGAGAAGAATATAAGAGCCGATACTGAAAAACCATATAACACGAAGAAACAAAATTTCAAGAAAGTTAACAACAAAAGCTCAATTTGGATTTTTTAAAAACGACCACATAGAATATGAAAATCCAAAGTGAAAAATGACAAATAAAACTTATGTTTTAATATACGAATAATAATTTCTCATAATTTCAATCCTGTTTAGGCAAGACAACGCCGAAAGAAAAAAAAAAAAAAAAATAAAAAAAAAAAAAAAAAAAAAAAAAAAAAAAAAAAAAAAAAAAAAAAAAAGATAGAAAAAAAAAAGTAGAACAATATAAGAGCGAGCACAGAGAACAGAACAATATTCATTTTTTTAAAAAAAAAATATAAGTTTCTAAATAGTAACATAATGTTTATAACAATGAACAGATACAACATGAGATAACATGTGAACAAATGACTAAAGCAACCTTTATTTTTATCCATCAACAATATTTTCATGCAAACGAAAAAATAGTTGTCAAAGATGGAATGTTGAAACAAATAAAAAAGAGAGAGAAAGAGAGAAAGAGAGAAAGAGAGAAAGAGAGAAAGAGAGAGAGAGAGAAAGATAAACAGAGACAGAGAGCGAGAAAACTCAAATAAAAGTGTAAAAAAATATAGAATTTAAGCATTTTATCATAAACCCATTCAACTATCATTATCATTAATGAAATAAACAAATGTCAAAGGACGCATTCCTGCTCGTCATTCCACCCCACGTCCGGGTTCTCCCTCCCACTCTATTCTCACTCGAACACCAGTTAAAGCATATGCGACCGAAAAAAAAAAAACCACACTATTCATCTACATCGTCCTCCCTACGAAGCTGCCTTCTCCTTTCTTCCATTCCGAACTTCTAGTTATCATCAACAACGATATCTCTATGGGGATAAAGGTTTGTCGTGTTGTCACACATAGGTGTAACAACCGTCAAATCATTTTTCTTTTTGTAGTCCCCCTTCGTCAAATAGCTTAGGCGGCCACACTTTGGACATCGACGCCGCAGAGCTTCAGTTAGTGCAAGCACCACCTCATGCAATCTCGTTTCATGCTTTTTATTTATGCTCGCGAGAGCATTCAATTCTTTTTTTACATGGTCCATCTCCTTCATAACCCGCACTGGCGAAGGAGCAGCAATGATATTTCCTAACCAAATTCTGAGGCTATACATCTGTTCCTTGTACCTCTCCATCATGCCATCCATTAATTCCTCACCGCACTGATCCGAGAAACTACGTTGATACACAGTGTCAATTAACTCTTCTCGTGCGTCTTTGTACAATTGTAAGAGAGTAACAACTGTCGCTCTCAACTGGCTATCGCTTACCGGAAAACTCATTGTGTTTTGCACCTCCAAAAGCACATTTCTATGCGCAAGCTCCACACCAATTGTTCGCAATGATTGCAACATACCAATCAAAAAAAAATTTGGAAGCTCTTCTAAAGTTCGACCTACTGGGAGCTCAAACACCTCTGATGCAAAAGAAGGATCAATCGATAACAAGGCACTTGCCGACAACACTTTTCTCAATCCACTCTCCGCTATTTCACAGCGTAGACGCAAATACTCATACTCTTGGGACGGATGTGGATCAACGTTAGTACTCAGCTCATCAAGTTGGCTAAGCAAGTCATTTCTAATCGTCGATTGGATTAAAGACGTAAGTTGGCTGGCAATGTCCTCGCCAATATTCTCCTCCTTCTTCCCATCCACACTACCGAAAAAAGACCAATCTCTCAACTCTTCACTTTCTTTCCTTTCCAGGAAACTTCCAAACACTGATCGACGTGCATTCACCTCAATTTTTGCAAATGCACGCCTCAGGGCAGTCACTTCCTCCTCCTTCTTCTTTAACATCCCAAGCAACTCGTCCTGAGTCCACCGAAGGCCTATATTGTCAGTCAAATGGCAGCCACATTCTCCTTTCAATGCGGAATCGTTTGGGACCTTACCTGCAATACCGTGAGGCACTTTACAATTACGTTGAAGCAGACGCTGCTCCATGTCATGAATTTGCGAAGCCATGCCATACTCATATCGTTCACTACATTCTTCAAGATATTTCCTCTCCCTGCGAGCATCGGCAAGCCATTTTCCAAATAGACTATCCCCATCACTACGTGCCCGAATTTGCCTCAGCACATTGGCCCATGATATTCCTTCCACCGGCCTATCTACTTGACTGTCGACCACCATATTCAATTGAGTAGATGCTTGTCCATCTGCGGAGACCACCATGAAAAAACAATCAACCAATTAATCGATCAAATTCATTGATTGATAGAAGAGAGAGAGAGAGAGAGAGAGAGAGAGAGAGAGAGAGAGAGA
>BFEA01000107.1:1377493-1390302 GCA_003427395.1 Chara braunii | reverse complement strand
ACACACACACACACACACACACACACACACACACACACACACACTCACTCACAATCAAACAATCAATCGAACCCCTTTTTTGAAGTTTTTTCTTTATTTATTTTCAAATTTTGCATCTGCATTTTTTTTAAACACCTCATACCCTTACAAAAAACAGAAATTCATTTCTAAAAAATTACAGGTGAACTAAGGGACCATATATCTCATGATAAGAAATGAAAAAAAAAAAATCCAGTTTTTCTTTATATTGTTTTTTTATTTTCGTTAAATCAAATTTAATTTTTGATTTTTTTCTAAAATCCTAAACAAAGTCGGATTCCAAAAAAAAAAAAAAAGGGGTTGTAGGGCTTAAAATTCCCTACAACCCCATATATATATATTTTTTTGTTTTGACCTATTAATAGGCTATTATTTAATTCAGGAAAATTCTGGTAAAATCGGGTACGCGGCGCAGACCAGGTCGGCTGCGGACGCGGCCCCATCTGCGTCCGCCATCCGAGATCGGACCCGCGGACGTGTTTCATAGGCCCTGTATAGAGCACTAGTACATTGGAGACACTATCTCCTTGGCAAATTATTCTATGAGAGATCTGACCATAAGACCTTGCGTTGGATTAAGACACAGCCGGTACTCTCGGGCGCACCCAAACGATGGATACAAGTGATAGACATGTACGACTATCAATTTGATCCAATCAAGGGTGAGTACAACAAAGTAGCTGATGCACTATCTCGTCGGGCAGATTGTCTGGGTGCACTAGTGACTGAATTTGGTATATCCAACGACTTAACTCGATCATTGGTGGAAGCCTATCAGCAAGATCCAGTTATGTCTGAGATCATTCGTAGATTCCAAGGAAGAAGGCAGGGAATAAAAAATTGTGTGTTCCCAGTAGTGATTATTTGCGTAGTTTATTTTTAGGGGAATGTCATGATGGAACGGGTCATTTTGGTTATAAAAAGACTTTAGCTAATCTAGTACAGAAGTTCTGATGGGCCACTATGATGCAAGATGCAAAAAGGCTATGTAGAAAATCTGGATATCCGGCCGATCATTTTATCTGGAATTTTCAATCCGGATGAAAATTCCGGATTAATTCCGGATTAATTCCGGATATGGAAAAATCCGACCCTGCGCAAAACATTTTGTTTTACCAAAAAAAATAATAATAATTCAAAAAATTCTGGAAAACAATTATGTTGTTCACATCAACAATACGAACAACTTTTGGCTTGAGGCCATTGTTGATATCTCGACAGATAAAGAGATAAAAATATAAAACTGAAAAAGAAAATAATATTTGGATAAAAAATTACAAAACGAATCAAGCATCCCCCCTCTAAACCCCTTTCATTCCCTATCTTACCCCTTTTCAACCCTTCCATGACTTATCAAGCTTTTTATGAAATACGAACATAGTTCTATTGTATTTTGCATGCGCAATATTACTTTTTTTTTTTTTTTTTTTTGCTTTTTTTTTACCGTTTTTTTAATCATCCGGATTTCCGGATAATCCTAGCCCCCGATAATCCGGCCAGATAATCCGACCAGATTATCCGCCCAGGTATGCCGTACTACATAGCAAAAAGGTATGTTGAAAACTGTCAGGTTTGCCAAAGGGACAAACCCAGGACTCAGACTCCGCTTGGGTTCATCAAGCCCTTGCCGATTCCGCAAGGTCCTGATCAAAGTGTGTCCATGGATTTCATGGATACCCTTGTGACCAGCAGGTCTGGGAAAAGACACATCTTTATGATAGTTGACCGCTTTTCTAAGTATGCAAGACTAATCGCTATGCTAGAAACTGTTTCTTAATAATTTGGTGATCGTCAGGGATTTTGGACTACCTACGTCGATAGTAATGAAAGGGATGTAAGGTTTACCAGCGAACAGTGGCAAACGACAGCAGATGGGTACCAAACTCCAAATCACGTCAGGGAATCACCCTGAGTCAAATGGCCAGGCAGAACAAATGAACCGGGTAGTACAACACCTGCTTCGGCATTATATTAAGCCAAGTCAGGATGTCTGGGACGAGAAGTTGCCTCTCGTCGCGAGCGTGTACAACAATGTTGTGCACAGTACTACTAGTATGACTCCCAACCAGCTGCATCTTGGATGGAAGCCCAAAAGTGCACTTGACTTTCTGCTACCAGAAAGGCAACCCACTGCAGCACCTCGCAGCATAGAGTTTGTTGTCAAATATGAACAGATGCTGCAGCAGGCCGTTGAACATATTAGGAAGTCTCATGATGCTATGATCGCATATGAGAATAAACGTAGACGGCCCTCTAACTTTCAGGTAGGTGATAGAGTCTGGGTAAAGTCATCTGACTAGGTCACGAGATGGGGATTTCACGAAAACTGATGCCACAGTACTTTGGGTCTTGGGAGATCTTAGACATTGTGGGGGATCAACCGGATGGGCCTTCATACGTGATTTGCATTCCTCCACACTTGCGTACTTACCCTGTTTTCCATGCATCCAAGCTGGCACCTTTCCCTGCCACAGATTAGTTTCCCTCCAGGAGATCAATGCTGCCCCCAACCATGGATGGCGAAGTGGACATAGACCAGATTGTGGAGCATCGTCTGATGCCAGTTCCTCGACCACCGGGCAGAGGCCACCCTCCTAAGCCAAAAATGCAATACCGGGTCAGATTCAAACATCATCTAGACCCTTGCGAAGATCGGTGGTTCACCAAAGAAGAACTCATGAGAACTGCACCTCAAGTCATTGCAGGCTATGAAAGAGATTTTAAAGGGAAGATGCCTCCAGAATAGAAAACTTCTTAGAGGACTATCGAAGTAAAGGAGGAGGGAATGCGAGGATATGGGTCCTCGGCAGGCCTAAGGGGCCCCTTGAAGCATATGTGCCCGCCCTAAGTGAAGGCAGTTTCGTTATGCCAGTTGGATGAAGGGAAACACAGGCCGAGCAGCGTGGAAATTCCCAGGCCTTCTAGGCCTTTCGAAAAGCACAGGCCCTGGGCGAGATTCGCAGCCTCATACACAGACAGTTGGCAGGCCCAACCGAATGAGGCCCAGTAGCTGCACCAGAGGCGCAGCATCCTGGGGCCTACCGGAAGCTTCTGGGCCTAGGCCACTCCAGCCAGGCTGCCGAACGAGGCARGCTCTTTCCATATAGGAAAGAGCTCTCTGCCTGGCCAGATRTTCGGGCACTCGCATGYTGGTGGCAGCGCTGCTGGAGCTGAAGCTCGTGGGCTGCTGCTAGCGCTGAGCGGCGAGATGCAGGCACGTGCGGTCGTGCAGGGAGCAGGGCGCTGYTGAGGCCAGCGCCATAGCCCAGCCTCCATAGCTGGCAGGGCTTGGATGTACAGTGAGGCGAAGGGGTGGTCTTCGGGTGTACAACAAAGGGAGACGTGGGAGAGAGTCAAGGGGGAGAGAGAAGGATGATGATGATGATGATGTGAGGGCACGTACCTGGTATTGGCGATGGTTCTGCATAGGCGACATCTTCAAGTACTTCGGGTGCTGCTGACGTCAACAGTTGCATTGTCAATTAGTAGGCTAGTAGTAGCTGTGTAGGGAGTAGGCTGGGCGCCGAGCGCCAACTTGAAGTAGGGAGATAGAGACTGGATACATTATGTTGGTGGTGGCGAGAGCAAGCTCTCATTGACATTGACTTTCAGTGTTACGATTTTTTTAATATTTTGTGCATGTGGTGAGTAGTGGCGCAAGGCCCATACTCAGGTATTAGGCAACTGCATGTATTGCAACGCAAGGATGTTGGCTGCACACTGCTAAGAAAAGGCCAGCTGGGGGCCCTCTCTGGTGCCTGGGGCACGACTTTCACTCCCACATACAGCATCTGCAAAACAAGGTCACGATGAAGCCAGCGGGAAGTCCCCTGGAGGCCCACGGGGGCCCAGGGAAGATGGACCCTGTCTGCTTGTATGCATAACAATCTGGCGGTGGCCAGAGGGGCGACTGGAGAGGCAGACAGCAGTCCCAGCTCCCATCTTGGTGGTGTCAGAAGTGGCCAAGCCTTCACCTTCCTAATTGTGCTATCACCATCTATCTCATACTTGTTCAGATTGTACCAAGCCGAAGCCAGGTAATGGCCCCGGTATACATTTTCATCAATTGAAGCAGATGTACTTGGGACGCTGGACCCGGTTTCCAGTAGGCGTGGCTCCCCACCAATAGATTCAAGCACCCAGCAGTAGGTTACTATGTGAAGGTGCTCTTATCACCCCACTGAGTCCTCCGAGGCTGTTTCTTTCTCAAAAAAAAAAAAAAAAAAAAAGAAGTGGGAAAGGAAAGAGAGAAGTGAGAAAAAGAAAGAGAAGAAAAAGAAGAGCATACGAATATGAAAAGAGATGCAAAAGATGCGATTAATCCAAATGTGAGAGTTACATAGATAAAAAGCAAAGGCAAAGGCAGACATGGATCATAGAGAAGGATATGGACGAAAAGCAGAGGGAGCAGAGATGGGAGGGAAGACATCGAGTGGAATGAGAAGTGGGTGTTATTGGGTTTTGGCCAGAAGAGCGTACCGGTAAGAGGAGTTGGGCATATGTGGCTCAGGTGGCCAGAGCGGTTATCTGTCCTGTGATATGGGCCGACAGAAACCGCTCTCATTTTGAAGGTCGTTCTTTTTCAGACGTAGAAATGAAAGCAAAAGGTCTGAGACAGGTTGTCTGGGCCTATTGGAAGCGGAAGGTTAAGCAAGGTAGGGGATGGGGTGGTAAAGATTTTTGGGTAAAAGGTAGTCAGGAGAGTGAGAAACTAGTCTCTCGGCAGCAGGTATCTGACGCTTTTTTTCTTTTTCCTTTTTTTTTTCACTATTGGCTCCATCTATTGGTGAGGAGCTACACCTGCTGGAAAATGGGTCCAGCGTCCCTTGACATATATTGCTGAACAATTGTGACCGATAATGGTGGGAAACGGACCCAGCGTCCCTTGTACCTCTTCACCCTCATCTGAGTGGCGCCAGATTTATCCGATCAACCCTTCTACTAATTTGGATAATCAGCACTGAACAAAGGTGATGACTTGAGTGAACAATACTACTGCTTTTCCAACGCCACTTGCAGAAGACCATAGTAGATCTCCTGTTGCAACCACCTGCAACAGACCATAAAACATAAAAATTCCCATGAGAAATGAAAGTTGAAAAAACATTCCATAAAAAAAAAATCCTTCATATTTATAAATTATCATTCCAATGTTTGTCAAATTCTAAAATTTCCAATTTAAGTTGATAAGTTCCCATCTAATTATGAGTTTCCCCTTCCAACTACATCTATTTGTTCAAGATGGAATGAAAGTCTGGACGAGTTTATGAAATGTTTTCATTAGACTTTCATTCTACTACAACAAATATCGTCTAATTTAGAATGGATTAACCTATTTATGACTGAAAATCCTTACTTAGAATGGCAGTCCAATTAAAATATTTCATGAACTCATCCAGACTTTCATTCCATCTCTAGCATGTAGTTCAAATAAGAAGGTATACCCCATTCTTGGAAGGAAAGTTTTCAAGTAAGACGGAAAATTTTAAAATTGGAATGACATTTTTAAAGATGGAATGAAATTTTGAAATATAGAATGTAATTTTACTCTAGAATGATTATTTAATTCTGGGAATTTTTTTTGTTGTAGAAGAAACCTTAAAAAGACACTCAGAAGGAAACCAACCCAGTCAGATATCTCCCTTTCAATCATAGCCATACCAACTCAAGGGGACCAGAGCTAGAGCAGGGGTTGGAAATGAGTCTGGGAATTCCGATGGGGGGCGCAACGGGATAGATGAGTCTACAGTGGTACAGTCATGAAACACCAGATGAAAATCTCTGGGTGCTTCCTCATTTTGCCCTTCCTTGTTGCCTCCCCTTCCCCCACCCTCTCGGATCTGTCCAATCTTCCCTCCTTGGACCCCCCACAACCAAGCGCCACTGAATTACTTAATGTGATATAGGATTTTTTTTTTGGAGGATAAGAATTAAATTTTTTATTTTACCCTGTTCCATTGGATTGTAATGTCTGTCTGCAGTTGTAGTTTGATAGCTTCTGTTAATTCAGGGTCATCAATCCTTGCTCCTTCCATTTCAAAAGTGCAGCGACGGTTCCAGAGGGCCCAGAGTATGGCTCTTCTTCCTGTTTTAAAGAGATTGTGGGAAAAATCATCTAACAGGGCCGGGGACCAAGTCTCACATAACAGCGCTCTCCAATCCCATGGCCATGACAGCTGAGTGATAAGGGTAGACCAAATCCTATCCCACCAGCGCCACAGCCAAACAGCGCCTGGACATTGTAGAAATATGTGTTCTATGGTTTCAGGAATGCACCTACTCGGGAATGCTGAGCTACACATTTTGCACCAAGGATGAGCAAGGCCTCTTTTTTCTAGTGATGTTTTGTCCTACGTAGCACCATGTTCGCGTTCGGAGGCGAACGCGAACAAGCGCCTAAAACCCTCCGAACGCGAACATAAAAAATATAAAAAAACAGAAAAAACAAACGTTGTCCGAAAAATCTGAAAACAATATATGTTATGTAAAAGAACAATACAAGCAACTTTTGCCTTGGAGTCATGTTCAAATTTGTAGCCAATCATGAGTTAAAAATCAAAAACCGAAACGATTGTTTTTTTTTTTTTTTTTTTTTTACAGAAAATCAATTATGTTCGCACGAACATGTTCGCAAGCTGTTCGCGCGAACGCGCGAACACGTTCGCCCGAACGTGAAGGGGCGCAAACACGTTCGGCGTGTTACGCAGGTTTTGTCCATTAGCCAGTCGTTTGTGGGTAGGCAGCGGTGGTCAATCTCCCATTGCAGAGAGGCAATATTTGTTGGCTTAATCTTGATAGTCTTAAGCCACTTGATACTCCTAATATCTTCCTTGCTCACATTCAGGTGCTTCATCCACCTGCTTTCCACCCGGTCTCTCAGATTTAACCTGGGTCTTAACATTCTGTATGTAGACTTGACTGTTAGTGAGTGTAGGAAGCGCATACAGTTTTTGTTGCTTCTCATTGGAACTATCCATGTCCAATAGATTGGGTCCAATGCCAGTTTGTTAATTGGGCATTGAGGTTTGAAAGCCAACCAATCATCCTTTTGTTCCAGAACTTTGATCATGAACACTTGTTCTATTTCTACCCATCTGGTTTCATTTGTTAGATTTTTTTTTATCTGATAGCTCTGATTGATTGATAAAATAGAAATTAGGACTGAACCTCCTCCATTTTGTAGTATAACATTTCCTACTTGCTGGGAGTTCCCCTGAATACCCACCCAATCACTTTCCCTGAGTCGGGGCCCTTTCCTGAGAATCCTTAGTCAAGCTATCGAAATTGCTTCAGTAATTGTCTCTAATGCACTTCCTGTTCCTCTGTAGTATTTTAACCTTGGCAAGAGGTCGGAGAGTTGGTTTCAGTCCTTCGAATGTGAGCACCATATATCCCCTATCCTCTTAACCCTATTTCTTACCCATCCTTTCCAGTGTGAATCCGTGCAGTGAAACATCCTACCTTGTGCATCAGTGGTCCATCTGTTGTTAAACAAGGGTTGCTGACAGACTTCCTCTCATCTGTTCGGGGTAATTTTGTCGGGTAGAGGCAGTTTGCGTCAAGTCTTGAGGAGATCTGTCCAAAAGGGAGCATTTTTTTTATATCCATTCTTGTGGCTTGGCGATGGGACTTCGTTGCTTGGTCCGTGGGCTATGCTCTACCTCTAGGGATGAGCCAATGACGATTCTCTAACCATATCAATGGATCAATCCCACTAGGTACTTCAGGGGCTAATCTCGCGATTTGCTCTTCTGCTAGTGCTAACCAGGGGTCTTAGGGTTGAAAAGAAGTCTCTTAATCCACTGAACTGAAAGGGTTATGGCTTGGATAGATGGGTCTAGTATTCCCAACCCTCCTTTTGTTTTGGGTTGGATCGCCGCCTGCCATGCCACTCTGCTTAATACATTCTTATGATCTTGGTTTCCCCTCCACAGATATGCTGTTATTTGTCTTTGCAGTGGTTTAAGTGCAGATTTTTCCAGTCCCCATACTGCTGATTTATACCACAGTGAGGCCAAAATGACATTGTTAATGACCAAAGACCGCTCTATAATAGAGGTCCTTTTGTCTTTTCATAATTCCAATTTTGCCTGAGCCGATTTACATATCCATTCATTATTCTCAGTTGGTTTACCCCTTGCAGTGAGTAAAATCCCCAGTACCCTGATTGACTTTTCTGTTGAAACCCATTTAATCCTTGGGTGTTCTGGCGGTCTCACTGTATGATGATGTATCCACCAGCCTTGCGTTTTGGTTCCCCAATTGATTCTTATGTCTGAGAGAGCACAAAATTTATCCATTAGTTCCTTAATTTTCTTTAAATTTTCCTGAATCACTTCAACCATCAGTGAGAGGTCATCTGCAAACAGAGAACACACTGGTATGGCTTCTTCCGGAATGTAGCTGACTTGGATTCGCCTGATGTCTTTGTTGCATCTCAAGTTAGAAGCAAGGGTCTCCATCATTATGACAAAAAGGAAAGGGGCGATTGGATCTCCTTGTCTTACTGATCTCTCCAGTTCAATGGGGGGGGCTAAGTTCCCATTTATCATCACCCTTGTAGTCGCATTCGAGTGAAGAATCCCAATCCATTTTCGAAAGTTAGGGCCAAAGTTAAACTTTTCCAGACATTTTTCCAAAAAAAATCAGTCTACATGATCATAGGTTTTTTCAAAATCTATGAAGATGAAAGCTGCATTGTGTTTGGATTGCCTCGAGAGTGTAATTGGTTCATTTACTAGTAGGATGTTGTCCTGGATGTTTCTTCCTTCAATAAAGCCACTTTGAGTTGGGTGAATTATCTCCCTGATGACTTTCATCATCCGATTGGCTAACGTTTTTGCTGCCAACTTATAGACTACTGTGAGGAGGGTTATTGGTCGGTAATTTCGGATATTGGTTTTATCTCCCTTTTTGTATGAGAGGGTCGGAACTCCTTGCCCAACTATCTCTCCCATAGCTCCCGAGGACAATACTGTATGATAAAAATTCATCATGTCCTAGGCCAGAAAGTCCCACATGACTTCCCAAAATTCTTTTGGTAAGCCATCAATCCCGGGAGTCTTTTCTTTTTCCATCATCATCAAGGCTGACCAGATTTCTTCTTCTGTGAGGGGGGTCTCTCGCATTTCTTTCTGCTGATCCGTCAGGGTTTTAGTTAGGGGTTTGAGGAGCTCATCTATTTCTTTGACTCTTTGATCCCTCGACTGTTTGCATTCCGATGTGAAGAGGGATTTATAAAAGTCCCTTGCTACTTTCGTGCACTCCGTCGTAGAAGTGACTAAAGAAAATTTATCTCCTTTGGGGTCCAAGAAAGCCTCGATGATTGTACGCTCAGTTCTTACCTTTGTTGTGGCGAAGAACCTCGCATCCATGACCCCTTCTATGTTATGTCCTTTTGGTTTTCCTCTTATTTTGATCTCTTGTCATCGATGTTCCATAAATGATAATAGCTTATTTTCAAGTGAGCTGATTTTATGATAAATTTTTGTTTTCTGATCTTCACTTGTCGCCTCTTCTTCTTGTTGCTGAAGTTGTAAAAATTGCTTTTGTAGATTAATTTCTTTCATATTTCGCTGCATAGCCAACAATCTTGAATATTCATTGCATTTACAGCCTAAGAACATTAGGTCGTTGTTGAACCAGCGTATATCGTCCTTAATCTTATCCTTCTGTTCCCTCTAGAAGGACGAAACATCTTGGAGATACACTTTGAAATTGTTAATGTGCAGCAAGGATGTGTTTAGCTTATAGAAACCTCTTTCTTGATCTGGCTTCTTTTTGAAAGACAGCAATACAACAATCATAGCATGATCTAGACCTGGGAAGACACTGCGAGGAAAGATCCCAGCTACTTGTAGGGCTCCCTCTAGTTTCTCTGATAATAATATAAGGTTTATACGGGACTTTGATGCTTTCATTGTTTGTTTTTTTCCGGAAGCATGTATAAGAGCGTTTGGTGGGAGAGAGTCGTCTGTAGGCATCAAAGAGGTAGAGGGACTGACGGGTTCTTTCTATAATTTCCTCATCCTTCTCTATATACGAAGGGCAGGGAGATGGATTCTGTCAGCGATCCAAATGTCTGTCTGGGGCTGCATTGAAATCCCCTGCCATCACCACAGGGATGCCCACCGGTAGCCCACCCTTTAAGGATTCAAAGAAACGAAACCTTTCACTTACCTCATTAGGAGCATACACACACAAAATCACCACCTCAATTTCTAGCATGGCCAGAAGAAAAGTCCATCGTCCTTCCTCCTTGTCTACTTCCCAATAGAGGGGTTCAATCTTTGGGTCGAAAGGGAGTCAGATTGCTACCCCTGCACTGCCTGGTTTGGGGGCATGTGCCCTGAAAGCCTGATGAGGCCAGATCTGTTTGTGGATATAATTATAATCAGCATTGTCCATCATGTGTGTTTCCTGCACACAGATGGCATCAGGCTACTCCCTTCCCCCAATACCTTTCAGTTGCTCATATATTGCTTGTCTTTAAGTTTGCTTGGCTAAAGCTAAATCATTTACATTAAGCGACCTGAGATCAAGATCAGTCGTTCTTTTAAGGCTCTTCCAGTTTTTATCCCTTTTGTATAGAACCTGTAATAAATTAGTACCATCCATTGCTAACCAAGTTTTTTTTTTTTTTTTTTACAGGGACATCCAGTTGCCGGTATCCAGCTTCCCGCCCTTTTCTAGTAATTTTTGGCTATTTTTTAGAAGACAGGAGAGTAAAACTGTAACATCAAATTCTGACCAGAAATCGCCCGCCTTTACCTTGAGCTCTTGTAGGTCGGCGAATGTGTCATAAGTAAATCAGCGCAAGTTAATATCTCGTGTGTGCTCGTACTTGAGAAACACGTCCCTAGCTGAAATTCTCTGCGTATCTGTTGATAGGATGAGTACAGCTGATCCTTCAGGAGGAAGTTGTTTTTGGATGATTTTCACAATCTCAGCTTTGAACCTGGCCTCCCCCGCAAAATTTTCCATCAGGGAGGAGAGTTGTGACGCCGGGGTACCATGTATAGTCACCTCTCCATGTGCTGAGCCTACTGGTTCAGACAAACCTGCTTCCCAAATCCCTTCCCTTAATCTAACAGGCAGGATCAGCACCCCTTGTCTAGACAGAGCTAACTCCGCATGCCCTCCTGCCAGCAGCAAACGTAGCTTTTGTCTTCTACTAATCAATGCTCCTTCGGGAGGGAAAACAGGGGGCAGTGGGGGGAGGGGCGTGGAGTATTTTATCTGCCCATTCTTTATTGGATCCATTTCCTTTTTAGAAAAAGGAGGGTCATTTCTTCCTCTGCTCCCGGAACATGATTCGATTCGGCAAGGTTCGCCTTATCCTCAACCTGTTCTGCAGTTATACTGTAAGGGGATGTGGCTTCCTCCCTTGCTGATGTAGGGGGCTTTGGGGAAGTTGTTTCCAGCAGCAGTTGCTTTTGTTGTTGTATCTTGTCGGGGTCCTGTAATTCTTTAGTTATTAGCAGATACTTTTTATCACCTATCAGTTCCGATACCATCTGTTTGAGATGGGTAGGTAGGTAGGTAGGTAGGTATCTGGCGCTTGGTACAGGGCGAAGAGGTTTTTTTCTTTTTTTTAATAACCTGCACAGTCAATCCTCTGGAGGCCAGAGTAATCAATGTTGGAAGGTGTTTTCTCAATCATATTTCCTGACATTTTCCTGATTTGTTCTGTGTAAGGGACGCTGGACCCGGTTTCCAGCAGGTGATGCTTCCCACCAACAATTGGAGCCTCTTCCGGGGTGCTAGTGATGCCTGCTTTACCAGCAGCCTATGTGTCTGAAATTGGATTCAACGGGGGTTTCCCGTTGAACGGTCCAACTCCCGTTGACCCCCGTTACAACTCCGCGCTAAACCGTGTTAGAATGGAGTTCAACTCGACCCGCAAAAACAATTTTCGCTGGCAAGAAAAAAAAGAAAAAAAAAATAAAAAAAAATATAGGGGTGTAAATTTTTTTGCGCTCTTCATCCCCATATTTTTATTTTTATTTTTATATTTTGAGCATTTAAATTATTTTTAAAAAATCAAAAACCTAACCAGACTGAAAACACATCGATTTATTTTTTTTCCTACATGTATTACCCGAAAAAGTAAGGAGATCTTGGTTCCCCTCCTCCTCTCCTTCAACCACTAGTGCCTCGCCAAGCTATCAAGTCCGAGGCTCGGACTACAGGTAGCCCGATCATTCCCGAGCCTCGGAMTTTAYTGTCGAGCCTCGAAAAACCGGTAGTGCATTAAAAAAAAAAAAAAAAAAAAAACATACCACTTTCTACAAAAAAAACAGCCGAAATCATACATGCCCAACGAGAATGAATCTTCCTCAATAACGAGGAAGATTCATTCTCATGAGAGAGAGAGAGAGAGGGCATCAACCAGTGTCTGACTCCGAGTTTGGTGCACCAAACTCGGCGTCATACATTGGCTGACGCCCTCTCTCTCTCTCTCTCTCTCTCTCTCTCTCTCTCTCTCTCTCTCTCCCAACGTTGAAATCAGAACGAATCTTCCCCGTTATCGCGTTATCGCGGAACATTCGTTCTGATTTCAACGTTGGCAGAGAGAGAGAGAGAGAGAGAGAGAGAGAGAGAGAGAGAGAGAGAGAGAGAGCTCCCAACGTTCAAATCAGAATGAATCTTCCGCGATAAAGCAGAAGATTCATTCTGATTTCATCGTTGAGAGAGAGAGAGAGAGGGCGTCAGACAGTGTCTGACGTTGAGTTTGGTGCACCAAACTCGGCGTCAGACACTGGCTGACG